>JBBPOI010000374.1:0-15128 GCA_038091355.1 Phylloboletellus chloephorus | reverse complement strand
TTTTTCTCCCGCTTCCATCATCTACGGTTCTGGCGTCGAGGAGGAGTATTGGAGCACAACGCCAAACCAGTTGGAATACCAACGTTCGAGTATATAGGCATACACCATCAGTTTTGTACTTATCATCAACTTGACTCTATCAGCGCTATTGCGCTACTAGCTCCCTCTCACTGCTCGTCTTACCGAATGGTTGAAGACCCTAAGTGTATTGTCTAGGTTCTAATAGAGTATGTACTATTTATGACTCCACCAAAGCTAAGCGAAATTCCCACAGTGTTTGGTGGTGTACTTCATGCACCACTTTCAGGGTTAGTAGGGAAAGGGTTTTTGGAGTCACTGTAGATACCATGTGAATTATTGACAGTGTTGTATACTATGTTCTGCACTGGCTGATAGCTTATTGCCAGTTAGTAGATGCCAACAACATGACCATAAAGCATTGAAGATGAGTTAAACTTCAAAATAAAGAGTTGCTGGGTTCCAACCCTTTCTGGGAACTAAGTACATAAAAGACCCACTGGTCGGCTAGTGCTGTTTGGCACTCAGGTATGCAGGGTTTGACACGACAACTCTTGACGAGATTTTGTTAAGTGCAAAACACTAATAAAGCGGACTAGCCACTTAATGAGTCAACTCAGAGGGTATGGACTGGAGTCCACTGTGAGTAACCAATATATTTGAGTAGGTATAAGAGAGTACAGTACCTGGAGTCCACTGTGAGTAACCAAAGAGTAGGTACAGTGGGCTCCAGTATCTATGTCCGCTCTGGAGTAAACAAAGGTAAGCAATAAGCCACAGGAGCAGACATATGGTACAAGTCAATGCTCTGCTAGTGCAGAGAAATGGGAACAAGATAGAATGGAATGGGAATATGGTATAAAGGGTTTTGAATGGTGCAGAATGCGATGGTAATGGTTAGAAGTCAATAGGAAAAGGAGAAAAGCATACAGAGTGGGGAATCACCCCAACCAACAGATTTGACCAGCCCTCTACTCGAATCACTCAGCTCCTTGCACGAATCTAGTGATCAATGTCATCTTTACAAATAACGACTAATCTAATCATATGAAAATCATTATGAACGAGCGCAGTGTCCGCCGTGGGAAAGACCATCATGGTGCCACTTTCGGCTGGCCATGGTTACGCTATGCGTGACTTCGTGGCTTTCCACTGGCACGCCACTGGCCCCTCAAACACTGGGAGAAACGATCAGGACGGTGGGGGTATTTTGTTCAGACGTAGCCTGCTGGGCGAGTTTCTGGGCAGCAATTTCTTCTGCAGTGAGAAAACGGCCACCTGGGCCACGGGGACGACGCATCGCATGCTTGTGGCGGGACTCATGGAGATAAGGCTAGGAAAAGGGGTGAGTTGGAGATGGAAACACTGGGGAGGAAAAACCACGGACTTTGCGCTGTCTAGAGAGCCGGTGTACCTCCTCCAGCCTAGCTCGGGCAACACGACGCTTAAGGATGCGGAAGTACTGCTTTGCGTTGACGTAGAGAGGCTCCTCGTCTACGTTAGAGTCTTCCAGGACGGGATCATTGTTGTTCGAGGAGTCGACGTCTGTGGCGGGGATAGCGGACTGGTGTAATGGGTGGAATATGTCTTGGACTGGAGAGTTGCGGTGGGTTGTGTGGGAAGGGGAGGAAGGGCCCGGGGAAGGGTTTCTGTACAAGGAGGGGTTGTAAAGTTCAGTCTGGGCCGAGTTCTGGTTGGACTGGGACTGGGACGAGTTATGGAAGTTGCTTTGGTAGTGGAGATGATGATAAGCGGGAGAGAGCAGCTGATCGACAGGATCGCCCATTGATTGGCTCGCAGCGTTCACTCTCAAACGTCCGTACCAATATTGCCGACGTGACAAGTCCTCCCCTGTGAGTCACACCCGCCCGCACATTTTCACACGGTTCTCCCTCATCTCCATCTCCATTCAAGTGGCGAGTGCAATGGATCCTGCCAGCTTGGCGCATCTCTTTACCTGCCTGTCGTGTTCGATCGCATTCAGATCCGCGGACGACCAGCGTGCGTTTCATCATCGACATCCCCGACGAATCGACTCACCCCAGCGACAGGGGGGCACTATCGCTCAGATCACCACAGGTATAACATGAAGCGCAGGGTGGCCTCCCTCCCCCCTGTCAGCGCTGCCGTCTTCAACCAGAAGGTCCTTGAGAGGACCCAAGATGCCGCTATCACCTCTTTCAAAGGGTCTCGCTGTGATATATGCGGGTACAGCCCTATTCCATCTCTTTGCCCTCTCTTACCCAATATTGGCGCAGAAAGACATATACTACTGAGAACGCCTACAGATCCCATGTAAACTCCAAGAAGCACAGAGAGAACGAGCTCAAGGGTGCTTCACGTTCACCGAATATCCGCACTTGTGAAGATGAAGATGCGCTCGTGCTCCGCCCCGACATCGAGGATTCGGACGATGAAATGAACCGCACCATCGGTCCCAAAATAGCAGCAGCTCAATCTCGGCTCTGGTCCACCGCCTGTCTTTTCTGTGCTACCTCCTCTGCGTCCCTCCAAGATAATCTTTCACACATGTCCTTCGCTCACTCTTTCTTCATCCCGGACGCCGATTATCTCATCGACATCACCGGCCTTATCAACTACCTTGGAGATAAGATCGCCGTTGGCAACGTGTGCATATATTGCAGCGGAAAAGGAAGGGAACTACACTCCTTGGAAGGAGTTCGCAAACATATGATTGACAAGGGCCACTGCAAAATTGCTTACGATACCGAGAACGACAAGCTGGAGATCTCTGACTATTACGATTTCACTGCGTCATATCCACCCGAATCCGGCGGTAAAAAGAAAAACGCTAGGAGATCCAACATCACCGACGATGACGATTGGGAAGATGCTGGCCAAGACAGCTCGGACTGCGAAGAGGTGGACGAAGTTGTCGATGAGCTTTCAGCCAGCGAGTCAGATGACGCTGAGCACCTACCTGACAACCAAATGGCATACGGTGACACGGAATACGAGCTAGTGCTTCCTTCGGGCGCACATATCGGCCACAGAAGCATGATGCGATACTACGCACAGTCATTCCATGGCATACGTGTCAAGCCGGAAGATCCAAACAGTGGCGCAGCTCTGGTGCGGCGTCTGTTGGCAGATAAGAATTCAGTGCTGGTTCCGCGCAAAGGTGGATTTGGGGCGTTTGGACAAGGAACCCAAGTGGTTAAAGCAAGGAACAGAGGGGAGGCTCGCGAGGCAGGCAGACACACCCGAGAGTTTAGAGACCAACGTCGCAAAGAGGACTTCAAAACCAAGGTGGGGTTCATTCACAACAAGAAGAAGCACTTCCGCGATCCCCTATTACAAGTCAGTTTTCAAGTGCTGGTTCTCATCCTACTTCTAATCATTATTTCAGTAAAATGTCGATGTTCGGTGACATTAGGTTTTTGTTTGTACCCACGTACGAGATACTAGATGCACAGGCCCGAGACTACCTTCCTTTCTATCAATAGTCAGAACTAATGATTGTCTGTGAATGTTGGACAAATGGGTAGGATATCGTGAAGAACGAACGACCACAAGGTCGAGCTTGACGAATAAGGGTATAATGACGTACAGCAAAACAGCGATAACAAGATAGGTCAAAAGGACGAAATTAATACAAGAAGGAAGCGGGGACGACGCCCTCTTGCCCGGTCTGGGGGTTCCTTGCGTACCACCAGCTGGCGGGGTCGTTTAGCAAGTTGGCAGGAACCCCATAAAAATCACAACTTACGCATTATCTCTGTCGTCGAGGACTTCAATTTCCATCCCGGATGCCAGGGGAAGTTCTCCCTCGCCCGAGCCGTCGAAGGAGTAGCGCGCATGAGCTGGCCGGCTGCCTTCTTCCTCTGCAACCATCGTTCCGATAACTGCGTCAGACGGCGTCGCAGCTCGCAGGTAGTTGCTTGCGTCAGGTCCAAACGGATCTGCCTCTGGCTCTGTACCACCCTCGCGAGCTGCTTCCTCCTTTTCAGAACCAAAGTGATTGAACGGAATTTGTGTACCCAAAATTGTAGTCCTCGTAGCAGCGTTTATATGTTCAAGCAACGACGAGGGGCGGTGTTGAATCGAGTCATCATCATCGTCTTCGTTTTCATATCTCGCGAGCTTGTCATCTCTTCTGGACAAAAGTGTCCACAGTATACCAACCAGGGCAAGGAGAAAGACGACACCGGCGGAAATGGCGATTGAGATCAAGATAACGATGCCAGTCGCGAGAAAAGCTAATGTCGTTCACATCAGAGGATTCACCCAGACGATCAGGAAAAGGCTCACTCTGCTGGTCGAAACTAAAGTTTGTGATCGAGTAGAACAGAGATGAAACGAATCCAAGCGTGCCCTGTGTTGATATGGCAGTAATGTAGGGTATGAACGTCTGCCCATCGAATAGCACCAGAGTTGCTGAACCAAAGGATGAATCCGATAGCGCCCCGGAGATCATCAACATCCTGTCAGATTGTACGATGCTGTTGGAGCTGTGCGTGTTCTGCAGAGGGACCATGAGCAATTGAGAAATGTTCGAGTTGGTTTGTAAAGCCGAGCCTGATTCGACGTTCAGCCTTCATACGGAAGCACATATTGCAAACTACGTACCAATGCTGGACCAGGAAACACCATCCCAAAATATTATGAAGGGCGATGAGCCGTCAGCGGTGCTGAGCGCTAGTTTCATCCCTTGAAAGAGTTTCAACAAGATATCGCACTTACCGTCCAGCAGCGAAAATGCTTGATGAATTGCCGTTATTAACCTCTACAGCGGTGACCGGTCCAGGGATCATAGTCGGGTCACCTATGGCAGTCCAGCTATCATTGGCAAAACTGTACAGTGCAACATTTGCAGAAGCGCCATTGGCCAATGTGATGACACCTGCAGCGACGAGGAGCTCTTGGTTGCTCTGAAAATCTTGGTAAGAAATGCTCAACTAAGAAACGATGACATACACCAGCGAACGAGACCGAGGAAATGTCGCCCTGCATACCAGAGCCCAGTGTACTCCATTGGTTAAGGGTGGTATCTAAGAGGCAAATACCCTGACACATAACTGTGCCTGCCTGCGCAAACGAACCAGCAACTATAATAGTATTGGACTTGTAGGATGTTGCGGTGATTGAGCGCACGATGACGGAAGAGCCAGGCTTTGCTTGGATGGGTTGAGTGGTAGTAGTTAACCACTGTCGCTTGATGAGGTCGTAGATAGCAAATCCATTTGCGTTGGCTCCGCTCAGGTTAAACTCTCCGCCAGCATACAGATGTGCTTCCGTATCCACGTACAGAGCACGAACCACGCCGTCGATCTGATCGCTGGCAAGAGTAGTGGCAGTTGAGGTCACTGGATCGTAAATGGCGATCGCTTGGGACGTCGCATTAGACGACACAGAAACGGAGAAGTTGCCTCCAATGATGGCGACCTCATGGGAAGACGAGCTGTTAGACCAAAAAACCCCAGCCAACACAGCAGGAGCGGTTGTAGGATACAACGATGGTAGTACGGGGGCGCTTATCGAGGCTTGTCTCGCAAACAGCGCAGGGATCTTGATATGAGATATCCACGCCGCAGGACCGCGTCTGTAGTGGTTATATCGTCTCTGCGCCGTAATAGAGGAGGCGGAAGCGGAAGAGTCGAGCTGAATCCCCAGAGGAGTCACCGTCGGATCGTCATTATCACTGTTCGAGAGCATGACCATCCCCGTTGTCCCATATTTTGCCATGGTCTGGACGTTTCCGGCGAGGAACTGGGACTCCCCTTGGCCGCTCGAGGATGTACCATTGCCGACGAAAGTGAAGTTGCCCAGGACGAAGCCACCACTATTCACCCATGACGAGCTTGTGATATCCCAAGTCGCGAAGCCGCCTACGCTAGAACTTGAACCAGCGGACGTCAGAGTCTCGGTGAAGTCTCCAGCGACTTGAATGCGAGCATTGGCCAACGTAATGCTTGCCACGATGCCATTTACACCAGCCCCTAGAGTACTCCACGAGTTCGTCCCAATATTATACATAGCGACCCCCATCAACTTCCCTTGCATTGAAGGATTCTGGGTGTCAGAAAATGATCCGCCAATGTACAGCTCATCGCCATACAAAGCAAATGATGCAACTGCGCCATTTAGACCCCCGTTGGCAAGTGAAAAGAGATTCCCCTGTTTGTAGGCGACGATATTGGAAGCGCCGCTAACGGAACCAGTAGTGAACGTGAAGCTGCCACCCAAGAAGATAACCCCAGAGGGATGTTGCATAGCAGCTGAGATGTAAGCGGAATTGGCGCTCGCAGCACCCACGGCATTGTAAAGATCGACACTGATCATGTCCGCGGCAGTCTCGCTAATGTTTGGTATGACTCCAGTTGCATCAACGACAGCTTGCGAGTTCAATGGCCACTCGAAGAATCCAAATCCGTGCTGCATCCCAAGGCTGGTAGCGCCATTACCGGCTACACCGGTTGGAGCAGAAGTCACGTTGGCCGAAGTCAAGACCAGCTCAACATTCCCGGCGACAAGTTCGTATTGTCCATTTTGACCTTCTCCCGTCGGTGGATCAGCCATTGACATGGTCACTGTGGTCACAAAGGAGGACGACGAAGGGACAATTGTACCATTGTAAACCGGCACCGTGACGTCATTTTGGACTTGCTGTGACACAGTGGACACATACGGCTGTGAGCCGTCCCCAGGGAACACTGTTATTTGAACCGACGTCCGAAGAGCACAGTCCTGGAAGTTGTCACAACCAGGTATAAGCAGGTTCACGAGATATCGTCCAGATGCCGAGACGTATGGCATCCACGTAAAGGTAGGAGTTTGGGAGGCAGGTGTGCCGACAGGCACTGTAGCGACAAGGACGGTCTGGAGAGTGGCAGGAATGTTTGTATTCTCGTTCTCCGAGGTCCAGCTGCCAGTCATCGTGACGTTCGACGGGTTAGATGAAAAGCAGGACTGGGTGTTCTGGCTGCTGACCGCCGAAGCAAAAGCCCCAGAAGATAGAAGTTGCAACATGTGCAGACCAGGTGCAGTTCCCTTCCACTGGGAGAGAGTGATTTGTACACCGGTCAAGGAGACGGGGGTGGTGAATAGAAAGTCCTGGTACAGGACAGAAGAGTCGGCTGACAGTGGACAGTTGCTCATGCATGTGATGTTTTGGCCTGTGGAAGTGTCCACGTATGTGAGACTTTGGACAGTGTTGTCAGGGATCGACGTGACGCTGAGAAAATACATGTTGAAATGCAAAACCATGAGCAAATAACTGAAGAGTCGAAGCGTACCTGAAAGCCACAGTACCATAGTTGTTCTGGAATGTGTTCCCGAGTCGGACACCATACGCACTCATGGCGGTAAACGTGCGAATCGTGATAAGAGCGGCGCTTCCGTCTGCAGCGAGCCAAGTATTCCCGGGTCCATCAGGACCTGCGGGGCAGAGAATCTCCTGGATATTACTGAACTGCGGGTCTGTAGAAGAGGGTGCCCCGACGATCTCTGCGCCCTGCAGGGGTATCGGAACGAGCGAGGAGGAGAAGGGCGATGCGCCAGGAGAATACGGAACGTTGGGATTATTGTTGTTCCCCGTTACTCCGCCACTAAACGACGTGGTGAATGACCCGGTAAAGTACAGACTAGCATCGGAAGCATTGGAAATGATGGAGGTAACTTGGGCGTTAAATCCTTTGAAGGGAGGTGCAGACCACGAACTTGACTTTATGTTCCAAACCGCAACAGAAGAACCTGGTGATGAGAAATGACCACCAACCCAGAGGTTGTCGTTGGATGAATCGCAATGCACGGCGCTGACTGGACCATTTGGGCCGCCAGAACCAAGGGCAGAGAATGCACCAGAGGAAGGGGAATAGGAGGCTACGTAGCTAGCGGAAATGTTCCCGATGGAAAGAAAAGAACCAGCAACATAATAGACATCATTGATAGGACACCCCGAAGAAATGGAGGCGCCAGGATTTGTATTGGCAAGGGAAGTGAGGGCCCCCTGAGGTGAGCGAGAAAGCAGGGAAGAAGTTGATGGATCAAACGAGGCGGGGGTAGCGTTGCCGTCGAAAAAGTTCAAGCCGGCGAAAGCGCCTGTAAGGCCGACTTGCCCCATGCGGTCAAAGTCGACGAGGGGAAGCGACGCAGACGCGAGACGGGCGAGGAGGAGGGCGGAGAGGCAGGCGTCGAGCGGCGGGAACATCATGGAGGACGATGGAACAAAAAGAAAAGAAAGTCGGGACTATGTGCTGCCGGGGATGGACACCCTTGCCAGCCTTGTCGTGGTGAGCTGCAAGGGAAAGGGATGTGCACGCGACGGTCAGGAAGAGAGAGCAGAGCACCGCGGTAGAAACGAACTGGTCCACGTGGGGCAAGTCCCACGGACCTGGACTCGCCTGACATGTCCGCCATCCTTGTTCGTCAGCGCATACATTCAACTGCAAGGATCATCTTATTTCCGAATCTAACACGTCTGCTCAACGTGCCAACTATCCTTTTCTCCTTCTAATCCATTCGCGCCGCGACACGACTCATGTCCGGCGCAGATCCGACAGGCTGCAGGTGCGGAGAAGCCTGCTCGAGGGACCTGGAGCGGGAATCCACATCATGCTGTATCACCAGCCGACAATTGAGTTCTCACTGAGGATATTTGTATCGAATTATACCCGGCCTCGTTGCCCTGCCCTGCACGGTCAGGTTGTCGCTGGTCTCTTGTGACTGTAACAGGTGCTTCTCGTTCAGTTGTGCCCAAGTGTCTCGGGGCGTGGAGTAGTGGGCAATCCACCGTGTCAGATATACATCTTCATCTCGTGGTGGGGCCCATTTATAAAACGAAACCGCCAGGACAGAGAAAAGCAGCGTGTTCCTCCAAAACGGCGTGGAGAACCCAGCTACGAAGTTTCAGTCCCAGTTCCGAATAGAACCAAAGAGGCTACCTTCAGGATTGTAATGGGCTGCATCGGGGAGCTCCTCGTGTGCATTATTCCCGCTAGAGGCAAGCCTCAGCTGGCCGACAGCTGCTCCAATATGATGCTGTGGAGGCAATAGGACTCTTGACCGAGCTAGATGCATGTTCTTGGAGCAAGGATGCCTCAATACTTGGGAGTGTTCAGTGCAGTTCCCACGCCTCGATGCTCAGTCGAATGTGCGGTGCTCTCAACCTTGTCCCCGACGCCATCATAATGCCGACTTCACCACGACGTTCCCGGCGCCGTTTCTCGTCAACTTCCATTGGCACAACCTCCTGGGATGCACAGGTCTCTCCATTGGTCACGTCTGTGACACGTAGGCACGAAGCCACTATGATGCAGGATGCGCCTGTACCACCTCTGACATATGCATCACTTCCGCCCACGCCCATATTTCCTTCTCCGCCTGCTTCCTCGCCGCCCCCACCCGCAAGAAGCGCTTCAGACCCGCAGTCTCACCAACCATTCTTTTCGTTGTGGGATTACCTTCGCGAGGAGCTGCTAGCGACCGACTTCGACTCCCACCAGGAACTCAAGTGGGAGCGGGTCAGCAACTTTTTGAGCATTCCGTTAGCAATAGAGAAAGTAAGTATCACCCCATATTGAGAGCACGTCGGTTGTCTCATGGCAGATGGCAGATTATCGGCTTCGGGTTTATACTCTGCCTAGACTCTTTCCTCTATACATTCACGATCCAACCTATTCGCTTTTTCATAGCAACTCTCCGTTCCTTATACAACCTCGTCACTCTGTCGAAGTCAGACCTCCCTCCTTCCCAGAAGGCTGATATCCTACGCACTCTATTAGTCATTGTCTCGATCACTCTCCTCATACCGCTCGCAGACGCCAGCAAGATTTACCACTCTATTCGTGGCCAGGACACTATTAAGCTGTACGTCATATTCAGCTCCCTGGAAGTGAGCCTGCCCACTTGTTTTCCTGACTGCCATTTAACTCTACCACCCGTTGGCTGTATAGATTGCGGACAGGCTGTGTGCCTCGATCGGGCAAGACATCCTTGACTGCTTATTCTCCCGCTCTACGCTGGAAGTCCTGTCACACAAAGTACCTCTGTCATCTCACACGTTCCGCCCCTTGTTTTTTTTTGTTCTGGCAACCCTATATGTCGGTGAGCTGACAGTACATTCTTAACCATAATATGAGATGATTCAATATCCCCGGCAGCCAGCCACACCCTCGTCATGCTCTACCAGCTACTCTCCTTGAATGTCGCTGTCAATTCATATGATCATACTCTCCTCACTCTGCTCGTTTCCAATCAATTTGTGGAAATCAAGGGTTGCGTATTCAAGAAGTTTGAAAAAGACAATCTGTTTCAGATTACCTGTGCAGATATCGTTGAGCGTTTTACTTTGTCTCTGATGCTTGTAGTTGTTGCGTTCCGCAACCTGATAGAGCTCAGTGGCTCCGAGTTCGACTTCACAGGCGGCTTTGTGATGCCGAAAAGCTTCGGATGGTTCAGAGGTAAAAGTGTTCTATGGACTATTTCATATGTGGGTATTTCTTGCGTTATTGAGAAAGTATGTATCTCACCTCACTGTCATCAGCCTGTCGTGACTGTGCTGTTGTCAGAAATGATGGTAGATTGGTTAAAACATGCCTTCATCACAAAGTTCAATCATATTCGTCCGTCCGTCTACGAGCGATACATAGATGTATTATGTCGTGACCTAGCGAGCGGAAGCGTTGTTGGGCGGCATGGTGCCCGCAAGGTTCGTATATTCACTTGACATTTCAAGTGACACTCAAGACATGCCACACAGCATACATACGTTGACCAGTCACCATTAGTTGCACGGCGGCTTGGTTTCGCTTCTGTTCCGCTTGCTGTTCTGGCCATCCTTATCGGTCTACAATCATTCAATCTTTTGTTTTCTCACCACTTCCGTGAGCAACAGGATCTGCGTGGATTGAGCCACATGCCGTTCGCAAATGTCGCCCATTTGGCGAAATGGGTAGTGATGGGGATGTCGTTCTGGATTTGGTGCGTTGATCTGTTCGCTGTCGGCATCATGTTCATTGTATATCAGCTTCCTGGCACTCAAGGTCCTTTTGGGTGTGAACCTAATTTCATATGCTGGTAGGCGACGAGCCGGGATGGAAGCGCGAGCAGTTGCCGATCATGTCAATGACTTCGGCCGTGATCCCATCGGAGAAGGCATGGAAGAACGAGAGTATAACAAACAACTACAAAAAATGGTTGATAACTGGCGTGATGATGCCATACGTATTAATGAAATGGGGGAGGGAAAGGGTAGTGGTAAGGCTGGGGCTGGGGACTCCGGGAGGGGAAAAAAGCGTGTTCCATTAGAGGACCTTACACGATTTACCATGGTGAAGCGTATCTGGTGATGATTGTGTTAGGTAGAATATTGGGATGGGTGCATTCCATGATATGACCGCCGAAGTCTTGTGGATAGGCTGGCAGAATAAGCATGATGTATGGGGATTCAGCAAATAGTATTGTGTTGGAGAATTACCCATCTAAAGTAATAGGGTCATATTCTTCATCTGCATGAACCAGACACAATGTGATATGTGTGACAACAATGAGAACACCTGACAAATAAATGACACAGCAAGCATGGCCAATATAAAACTTGGTAACATACTGGTAAAAGGTGATAATTAGTATAAATGAGTGTGGTTTACTCACAGCTTTGTATAGGTCAATAATATTTTTTACTTGCTATAGCCTGCTGTGCTTTCAGCACAAAGCACAACATGTTTATTCTCCTTTTCACAAGCAATCAGAGGCTACTACAAAATTTAATCAAATGCTCAGATTCATAAATAGTTCACTCTAAACTACAGTGGCTCAAAAAAGGTGTCCCAATGTTCAGCTATTTTAGAAAGATTTGACATTTGCATGGGAATCAGAAGGAGTTAGCTCTAACCATTGCTGGGTCATCAATAGCCCTAACCCTTGCTGTTAGAAACACAAAGCTTGAGCTGCTGTGCGCTCGCTTTTAACCCCTGTCTTGGTGGATAATATTTATTTTCATTATATTTATGAAGTTGAGCTGCTGTGCGCTCCTTCAGTAAATATTCATTTTCCAGTCACATGACCATGGGGACATGCACGTGACTGTGGGAATTATCTATTCCTTTATCCTTTCACCTCTTCACACCTTCACGATATCACATCTTCACATATTTCACCATTTCACATAATCACATTAAACCTTGTAGCAATTGTTAGAGTCTGGGGTCTTCCTAAACCACCAAACCCTAATCCCCCCATACTAGAGTACATGTACAGAGAGTAGAGGTCGTCTACTACTTATCTATTACAAAGTGTATAATAACAAAGGCATGCCGATAATGCCTACTGCCCTAAAAGTACGGGCGTATAGAAAGGAAGACCGGAAAGGGACAGTGCCTGAGTTGTATTTACGTCTTACTCCAAGACGCCCAGTCAAGGTGGCCGGTAACCCCCCCTAGTGCACTATGGAGGAGCAGCAACATTATCCGTATTTGTACACCGGACGAGCGTATGACTAACATTTACCAGGTGTTATACCCGCTGGCTTCAGGTGCCAGATCCTTTATCCCCTTAAGCCTGGGGCCCGGCTATGAGGTTATTTAGAGGGGGACCACGCCTGGTCTGGCATAACCCTAGCCGACGGGGAGACTTACATGCAACCTAGTATGGCCTGACGAGCAGGTAACTTAGGGATTGCAAAGCTTAGGGATGAACCCCAGCCTCTACACTACTTATACATCTGCAGGGTGACTATGTATCTGGCAACCCTGTACCCTACAGATAACAAGAATAGCCCATGACATCATAGATGACATCATGGACCGAAGATAAGGGCCTGGCCCTTTGACATGAGGTGTTTCAGCCCCTTGCCAGCAGGCTTGGCAAAAGAGAAGACGTGTGGGCATATCAACGCACCACTGCCATGAGGTAAAAGTCCAGACCTGGGCTAAGGGTCTAAAGATAAAGGCCCAAACATGGCTAGGCCACATCACATGATCAGTTATCACATGACAGTGTCACATGACTTCCAATCACGTGACTTTGAAGATAGGATAATGATCACGTGACCAAATCACGTGACCCCGAAAGTAACGAAGGTATAGGCTAAGGACTTGGGGCGGCGCACAGCAGCTCGCTCCCTAATCCAATTAGCCAAACATCTATGTAGAAAAGGGTAGGTAAGGGCGGCGCTCGGCAGCATGCTCCTTAATTCGTAACAGCAATAGATAACATTTATAGTAAGTGAATAGCAATATTCGCTCTTATCATACATAGTATTAGTAATATGCTGTGCGTATGCACATGGACCATGTAGTTTTAGTATATAAGGGTGAATGAATGCGCCCCAAGAACTCTAGTCAAGTTCTTGTGGGTTTTGGCCTACAGCTTGGTTCAATCCTTGTCCTTTTACTCGTTGAGGTATAGTGTGATCGCACAGGGTCTTTATTAGACTCTAGTGTTGCCACATTAGAACTTGACTTTCACAATCCCTCCGTGTTTTTACAAAAGCACACTTTACCTCGCTCTTGTCCTTCTCCATAGTCTTGATCAGACTCTAAACGATTGGTCGGGCCCCAGACCTAAGGGGACAAGGGATATCTGTGCCTGAAGCAGACGGACATACCACCCACTTAACAGGTAGAATTGGTGCTCGTCTGGCGCTTGACAAATAAGGATAAAGTTGCTTCTGTTACAAGCCCTAAGATGAGCACCACAGGGACTTGGAACTATCTGACTCAAGGGGTGCACTAAATCCCAAGAGACTTGTACAAAGTTGCAACGGTTCTCAGTACCGTGCAGACTGGCAAGGAGAAGAGAAAGAGACAGAGGCTACACCGAAGTGCTAGCCCAGGTCCCTGAAGGGTAACTATTATCTAGGCAGTTACACAATCACACAAGGTACTCTCTACACCTAATGGACCTGCTGCCAAAGCAAACAAGTGGATTAAACTGGGAATTTAGCTATGATACATGTCTCTTTATATATCCCAGGCTACTGTGCACAGACCAAGCTATGCGTGGGAAATAGAAGGCACTAATTAGGATACATGTCAAACGTGTGTGAATATGAAGCATTAATAGAAGCGGTAATTAAAGAGGCTATACACCTCATGTTATTCATAAAGCAGAGATTAAAAACATGTGTTATGTCATGTGACATGCTTATGTAATAGCTAAGTATTATGCCAGGTCGAGCGCTTGATCTGGCTAAGTCTAACTCTTTTTCTATAGAGGTGTTTCATTTGTATAGGAGAGGCAACACGTTTATAACTGTTACAAACGCTGCAATAACTAGCACTCAAGTGCTTGATGAACTTAACGTTTTACTTTTCCTTCTCTTATCTTATCTAATCTTATCAAGCGCACATGGTTATCTTATCCACAGGACGCTCTTACATCCCTTTTATCACTGACATTCATTTATTTATTATTCTTAGCGCCTCATGGACGCTCAAGGGTCTAGAACCCCTTATTTCCCTTTAATCTCTAGGTGCCTCATGGACCACACATGCCAACCTCATGTCTTTAATTTCCGTGCTGTGCATGGCTATGCAACATGCCCATCAGGCATGTATTTCATTCCCATTCTATTTCCTCAGGCTGTGCCACAGCCTCCTTGATCCATGCTTTCTTCTCATATTTTACATGCTGCATACATGCCCCTTTAATTTCTGCCCTCTCTTTATGGGCTGTGATCTATAGATTAGACACAAACATGTACATACAGAACTTTCCTATATAAACCCCAAGGGAACAGCTAGAATCCCCAGTCTGTTTCTCTTGGTGCTTCCCACTAAAGGCATCAGAATTCTGAACTCGCTTTACTCTTTCATCCTTTACTGTTGGTGTTATCTTTTGGTGAAACCTAAGGCTCAAGGCCTTCATTGGTTGTTTCATTAAAAACAGACTCGACATTTACCTTACCTTGCACTAACCGTTTGTTAACTGGTTTAGCATCAACAGTGCGTAGTTACAAGTTGGGGGACAAGCACCTGGGCTAATCGAAGAGCCAGTGCCTCCTCATCCTCACCGATCCCTTCCTCCTTTCTTCCCAGAGAGTGGTAGAGAAACCCCACCGGGACTCGTGTACGCAACAGTGTTAGCTACAGAGGCAGCAGTAGTTAAGAGGGAACCTTTGCCAGCGGAATCGGCAAGGCTACAGGGAG
>JBBPOI010000373.1:0-15152 GCA_038091355.1 Phylloboletellus chloephorus | reverse complement strand
GAAAATGAATATTTTACTGAAGGAGCGCTCAGCAGCTCAACTTCATAAATATAATAAATATTGACCACCAAGACAGGGGCTAAAAGCGAGCGCACAGCAGCTCAAGCTTTGTGTTTCTAACAAAAATAGCAGAAAAATAAAGGAATGCATAGTAAATGTTACCGCCTGTAACAGGGTGTTTGTCCCCATAACAAAAGTAAAGTGTTTGTAACACCTAGAGTTATGTTCTGACAGAGAACACACTGGAGTTCGCTTCTCTTTGAAGCGGAGTTGTGTCCGGAGGGTTGGAGTCATAGGTGGAGGTTTGGAGTTGAGCTCGGAGGGTCCGGGATATGACAGTAGTATAGTTTAAGTATTTGGGTTTTAGCAAAGGTATCACCTTGCTAGAGTCTAAAGGGTTAGCCTTGTGTATTGCAAGTTGCTACATTCATTAGGTGTCATCAAGCACTTGAGTGCTGGTTATTGTAGTGTTTGTAACACAAAGAGAGGATGGTGCTTTGTTGAGTAAGAGAGTGGGAGCTAACCATGATGGTGGTTGAGAATCAAGAAGTGTGTAAACTTTTTTAAGCTCAAACATGCTATTTATATGTATATCTTCATTTGTACTAACAAACAATGGCAATTATCCAATGATTTGACTGAAATCCTAGTCATCAGTTCAAAAGTGAAAAAACCCTTTTCATGATATTGCTGTTTTGAATTGTGGACCAAATCACATGACCTGGGGAGCAATTTGGTAGCCAAGAGTATGTACTATTCATAACTCCACCAAAGCTAAGCAAGATTCCCATGCTGTTTGGCAGTGCACAAAGCGCACCACATTGAGTGTTAGTATGGAGGGAGTCACTGTATAAGTATGTGGTTTCATTTGTATTACCTAGTCTTGGAATAGTCATTAATGCTCTTTGCAACATTCAGTTTGAGTGCCATTGAGTTGAGGCTTGATAGCTACAAGACTTCAAACAATGCTTTCCAGTGCTTTTCATTGTAGATGTACATCCTAAGCAAGCGTCCGATTGACGTTGACGTAGCCAATTCCATAACACGAGTATAATGACGCAGTGCAGGATGGATCAGACGGATTTGCAGGTGCTATTTTGAACGATGTCCCAAAGAAAGTTTTGATATCCCGGAGAAACTGGATCCTGGCAAAGAGCAATGTAAGTAACGTCCTCGCAGTGAATGCCAACGTATTCACGTCCGGGGAGATGCTTCGCCCATCCGACATCGTCCTACATCTTCGCTACCCAGTACCATCAGCAAAATGACGAGACTTTGATGTTTTCGATCAATACAGCCCCCGCGCCGTATTTCAGACAGAAGTGCGCGGCTTGCTAAGAGTGCTACATCCTCTGGAGTACTGCCAGGTTTCGCGACAGCCTCAGAACAGTGTATAGCAGATGTTGTGGATTCTGCTAGCAGAGTTAAGGCGTAGCCTGGGGATCTGAACGACAGTCAATCATGGAGAGACCTGGGGAGACAAGAGCTCACTTTCCACTCTCTTCGCCCTTGTACACATCAGAATAAAGATAGATGTCTGGTATGTAACGGTTGAGGACCGAGCGACAGGAATCAATCATGCGATTAGAGAATTGAGGGCTAACTCGCACAGCATGTCTATATAACAAGACGCGTTCCTATGAGCGATGGTTCTGCGCAGCCCAGGTATCACGTACGCAATTCCTCGTATTCTTTTGATTTTGCCTGGTTCAACGAAGTTGAGCGTTTTCAACTGCTTGACTATGGGGCATAAAAACTGGACTTCTCCGCCGCCTTCCGGAGGAGCGCCACGTTTTTTTATCTGTCAACGTTCCAGCTTGGGTAGGCGGATCGACGCCAAGACGGCTTACCCTTAGTTCAACACCATCAGAAATCCCGAAGAGCTGAAGGTGGGGAAGAGTCACCGTCCGAATTAGATCAACCTTGGAGGTTCTCAGCGTGGTTGAGCTAGCTACTTGGGCAGCGGAACTCACAGAAAGGTCTATGTCGTCCGTGGTAATCCCACGCAGGGTGAATTGAAATGGCTGCTTCGAAAAGGGCGCGAGCATAATCAGAGGTTCAAGGAAGTAGCCCACTGCGCGCGAGAGCGGGCACTCATGGGACACAGGTCCACCAGATATGATTCCTGGTTTGAACAGGACAGCAGTACCTGGCGCGATCCATCAAGTAGATATACCTTGTATTTGTTGTACCATACCAGTGACGGAGATCTCGATGAAGGTACCATTGGTTGCCTTTTCTAATAAGTGCAGAAGGCTCACTTCGTAGTCTGCGACAATAGAGCGTCAGCTCTGGAGCGACTGCGGGGTAGAACACACCTTGCAAACCCGGATTTTTATCGTCGGACCTGATCTTGTCGATCCGAACTGGCTTTCCGCTGAGAACTGACGCTACCAGGCGTTGGCGCAGGTACTGGTGACCGCTGAAACGCAACACTTGAGCCATACCTGGCTTACATAACATAGACGAGCAATGACTGTCAACGGTTGCAGTGACTGGCAGGACCGCTACCTCCACATTGACCAGATCCTGGATCGGCCAGGCCCACGAACAGATCCGTCTTTCTTGGCTGGTGATGAGGTATGGAGGCGTCGCAGGTCTCGAGTCTGGTTCTCACCTTCAGCAGGTCAAAGACTTTCTTCGGAACAAATGCAAAATCCTGGTCGTCGGCGCTGGCGGGCTGGGTTGCGAGATTCTCGCCAACCTTGCGCTCACAGGGTTCAAGGACATTCATGTTATCGACATGGACACCATCGATATCAGCAACCTCAACCGTCAGTTTCTATTCAGGTGTGCCCATTCTCTGGCGTTTGACACGATGTGCGCGCTTAACTCAGTGGACAGACAGGCAGATGTAGGCAAACCGAAGGCCATCGTGGCTGCGGAGTATGTTATGAAGCGGGTTCCTGGCGTGAAGGTCACTCCGTAAGTACATGTCTCTTATATTGCTGGTTCCTGCTGCACGTCCAACACAGCTACTTTGGAAAGATTCAAGACAAGGGAGATGATTATTATATGCAATTCAATATCGTAATTTGCGGCCTCGACTCCGTGGAAGCGCGTCGATGGATAAACGCGACGCTTGTTAACCTGGTTGATCCAGACATCCCAGAGAGCTTGAAGCCTCTCATTGACGGTGGCACGGAAGGTCGGCTGCAATAGACCTCCCATGTGCGAGAAATTCAACTTGTATCATAGGTTTCAAGGGCCAGGCTCGTGTCATCCTACCCACTGTGTCGTCTTGCTACGAGTGCTCTCTCGATATGCTAAACAAGCCTACGACATTCCCTATCTGCACAATCGCGAATACCCCCCGTCTTCCGGAGCATTGCATCGAATGGGCATCCGTGCTCGAATGGCCCAGGGTACACGGGGGTTGGTTTATTCGATAGTTGTGCCTTTTCATTATCTGACCTTTCGTCTAGAGGATAAGCTTGACACTGATGACCCTGAACACATCGGCTGGTTGTACACTGTTGCATCTGCGCGAGCCAAGGAGTTCAAGATTGAAGGGGTGACCTGGTCACTCACTCAAGGTGTTGTCAAGAACGTGATACCTGCCATAGCCTCCACGAACGCCATCATCGCGGGTAGGTCGTCATGCCCCTCGTCTCTTTCTTCTCCAACATGATTTCAGCATCATGTTGTAACGAAGCATTCAAGATCGCAACGAGTTCTGCAGCATATCTCAACAATTACTTCATGCTGATCGGTACTGAGGGAGTGTACTCGTATACGTTCGAACACGAGAGGCGCGAGCACTGTCCGGTCTGCGGCGGCGAGGCTTTAAAGATACGGATTAGTCGGCGGTGGACCGTCGAGCAGCTGATCGAGATGTTGACGGAGAAACAGACCATGTAAGAACATCGCGCCTTGGTTGTTGCTTCCGGCCACGCTAAGGACGTTGGGATGCAGTCAAATCAAGAAGCCCTCCCTGTCGACGTCGACGAGACAGATATATTTCCAGGCTCCTCCGCAGCTCGAGCAGGCAACCCGACCCAATCTAGAGAAGAAGGTATCAGAGCTAGTGGAGGAAGGCGGAGAAGTAATCGTCACCGCGTCCACATTGCCCTTTAATCTGTCCTTGATCATCACATATTCGTAGTAGGGCCATTAGTCAGCGGGTATCATTAGTTTGCACACGCCTGCTGCTTGTTTCTCGTCCACCAAAATGCCCAAGGCCGATCTCAACAAAGCAGGCTGGGAGCAGAGCGAGTTTCCTATTCTCTGCGAGACATGTATGGCTCTTCCAGGTCCGTGGTGCGCCGAGCTCGTGCTGACCAGCGGACAGGTCTCGGCGACAATCCTTTCATCAGAATGGTACGCCGTTCATTCGCTGCATCCACACAAG
The DNA here is from genome assembly GCA_038091355.1 of Phylloboletellus chloephorus. Taxonomy (NCBI): domain Eukaryota; kingdom Fungi; phylum Basidiomycota; class Agaricomycetes; order Boletales; family Boletaceae; genus Phylloboletellus; species Phylloboletellus chloephorus. The sequence continues at coordinate 10,801 of JBBPOI010000373.1, read as the reverse complement.
TTCCAAGTGTTTTCAACAGTCGAAACAAGAGTTTGGCAGATCGTGTGGCACCTGCGCACGTCCGTTCACCATTTTCCGTTGGAACCCTGGTTCAGGCGCTCGTTACAAAGCCACCGTCATCTGCCAAACGTGTGCCAAGGTCAAGAACGTCTGTCAGACATGTTTGCTGGACCTCGAGTATGGCCTGCCGACCCAGGTCCGTGACACTGCGTTGGCGGTCCAGAGCGAGGCTCCGACGAGCGACATCAATCGCGAGTATTATGCACAGAACATGGAGAACAAGGTATAGTCATCCCTCGGGTTTCTCCCGTAATCTCAACATGTCTGCACAGATGGCGGACGGCACTACGTCGATGATGCAAGTTGGTGGCAGGGCAAGCTCTGCAGGGAAGGAGATGCTGAAGGAGTTGGCTCGGACGAATCCTTACTACAAACGTAACCGGCCCCACTTATGTTCATTCTTTGTGAAGGGTGAATGTAAGCGGGGTGCTGAATGCCCATATAGGTGTGTCCTGTTGCCAACAAACGAGCTTCCAAACGACTGACTTGTTGTGCAGACACGAGAAAGCAGTGGACAATGAACTCGCGCACCAGAGTATCAAAGACCGCTATCACGGCCATAATGACCCCGTCGCACGAAAAATCATGACAAGTCATGCTGTGGCACAAGGGCTCAAGCCTCCAGAAGACCAGTCGATTGTATGTTGCCGCTTCCGATCTGTGTCGCCAGACATGCTAACGAACCTAGATGTCGTTGTTCCTGTCATCGCTTCCTGCTTCCGCGACAGAAGCGGAAATACGGACGCTTGTCGTCAACTCGCTAACTCACGTCCCTTCATCACAGTTCAGGTCCATAGTGCACGTAGCAAAATCGAAGTGCGTATCTACCTTCGTGGTCCGTCGCCACCAGCTGACCCCAGTAAAGGTGTGCCTTTGTCAACTTCAGAGACCGACCATCTGCAGAGCGGGCCGCAGAAGCATGGGCGCACGGTCTTGACATGGACGGGGAAAGAATTTCCGTAAGATGGGGACGTGGAAAGAATGGCGGTGGAGGGAATGTGGGAGCCAGCTCCCCTAGCCCACAAAGCACACCACCAAGTGTGACGACTAGTGCGTGAGGTATGCTAACTGTTGCATGCATTATGCCAGAAAGAGCTTGCGGTCAGTTGCAAATCGGATCGTGCATGCCTTGGGTAAGCACTGGCAAGAGGAATGCGAGTAAAGAAAGGCTCGTTAAGCAGGCAAAGCAAGCACAGAATAATGCACAAACCGACCTCGAGGACTTGGACCCAGCGAGGAGATTCTGGACCGTTGGGATGCCACCGAGTTCCATGCCCAGCAGAGATGGCCCTTCGTGGATGCAATGCCAGAGACCACCGCAAACGAGATGAAGAATGAAAGCAGGGCGAATGGAAGTTGCAGGGAGATCTCTCGCGGTGAAATGAGCCTTGTACTCGCTTTCCAGCTTGTCGATGTAAGCCTGGCGTTGAATACTCGCACACGCACAGATAGTTCCCCAGCAGCTTACCGTCACTTTCCTAGTTCTCAATACACGTCCTCGTCCAGTCACTTCGTGTACGCTAGTGTCCTTCATTTAGCGGGTTTCCAGCCGACTGCACCAAGTGTGTAGGGCGACTAGTCATTGGGTCGGGGACTTTACACACTAGAGTGGATGTTCTACTGCTGGTGCTCCTCCTCAGCAAGCGCTGGTCGATTCACAACCCCCCCAATCACCCACGATCCTCCAAGAATGCCAAGAAGGATGTATAATCCTTTCCTTTCCTCACCCGTCAATGGTCTCGAATGATGTTGAGATTCATTGCTCCCATCGTGGACTGCCTGCGCAACCAAGTTGGCTGCCTCGGACAACGTGCGACGGGCGCTGAACGACCTTGGAAGTCCCAGACTCTCCCAGAGGTCTGCCCAGAATCCGACCTCCTTGCTGGACGGAGAGTCATCCACTTTGACGGTCGTGGGTGGTGGGGTGTAGCCTTCTTGATGCTTTTCAAGATTGTGCGTCGGGCCTCCGTCATAATGAGTGGCTGATCCGCTGATAACGTGCAACTTCGGAAGCTCAGGTTCCGAAGGAATATCGGCTTTCAATCGGGCGGAATCCCAGAAGTCGGGCACATAGGGCTGTGTGACATGTCGAGGTGGAGGAACGAGGTCAATGATACAATAGAACCAGAGATGGAAGGCATGAAACTTACGACCTGCACCGGGGTATTGGGGGCGGGCTGGGAGAGATCGGGCAACTTGATGGGCAAGAAGTCGGAGGATGTGGATGCGCTGGCTGGTGGCGCGGCTAGCGGAATGCCAGGAGAGGCGGCCTGAAAGGCTGGGGGAGAGGCTGGGGGGGAAATGGTTGAAGCGCTGCGAGTCGCGGCGGGTGTGTGGAGGGGGAGCGAGCGATTCCCCTCATATTCTTGGATCCGAGCAATCAATGCCGACTTGTTCCCCCTGCTAATATCCGGAAAGTCTCGTGCGACACGGAGCGGAAGGAAACGTACGTGGATAGACTGCGCGCCTTCGCCTCCTTGCGGAGCTCCACGAGCGTCTCGTTCTCCCATGTGCGGGAAAGGAGAACGGTGGAGACGAACGGGCGGTGCTGGGCGGGGCGAGGCGGGAATGCACGCGCGAGGCCGCGAAAGCGCAACATGAGCGGGCTGGACAAGAAATGGGTGGTGCCACGTGGCATTCGAGCTCGTCGTCGTGTGCGGTGGCGACGGGCGGCGGAGGGGGGCGTGGGCATCGACGCAGCCGGAGAGTTCGAGAAAGGTCGGCATCTTTGTCCGCCTCGTGTTCGTGCTGCGTGTTGCCCGCACTTGCAACATCACCAAGTTCCTCTTCGTCGCCAACGACATGCTCCTCTCCCCCGCGTAAGTCAGCCCACCGTACTCCCCGCCTCTCCTCATCCATCCGTGCCTCCAGCTCGACGAGCGCCAGTCTCCCCTCCCAGTCCTTCTGGAACAAATTCAAGAACAAGAAGACTGACAAGGACACCGAGTATCGCGAAAAGCAGGCCCATATGGCCCTCGCCAGACAGCGTCTCCTCACCCTCGCGTACGGCGACATGGAGACCGTCAGGGTCGTCAGTGTCCTTTCCCTCTGTCCTGCTCCTCCCTCATTTCTCTCCCCTTAGCTTCCACAAAGCTTCCCTGTGAGTTCCTCAGCACCCCCGACACCCTCCCACTGATCCCCACATCGACAGGAACTCGAGGCCGTCGCAAGAGACTGGACAAAGCCTCCCCCAGATGCCATCTTCAGCTTGCGTGTTCCCACCGAATTCGCTTCCCTTCATGCCTCTGTTCGTCTGTTCATTTCTCCTCAGATCCTCGTTGACATCACATCCAGCGATTGGTCTCCGGTCCATATATCTATGTGCGTCATCTACGATCCCCCTCACTCGATGCGCAGCGCTCATCTCGTCCGTCGACCGCGTGCACCACCGCATGCAGCTGACTGGCGAAGATTCATACCAGATCGCGATCATGGGCGTTCAGGGTCTCCGCGTCGAGATCGTCAGCGACGCTCCTCCGCCACCCGACGAACCACCGTGAGTGTGCTTCCTTCCTCCTCTACGTGTATTCGCTGACGCTCGTGTAGCCCACCCCCGTAAGTGTATTGACCACCACGTACGTATCCCGTGACGTGCTGCTTTTTCAGCCCCCCGCCAGTCACTGAAATGCCTGCTACCTTCAACCTCGAACTCGTCCCAGGACAGCACATCGCTCTTGAAACCACAGTCTCCTCCGCCGATGACGTCGACATGGCACGTATGGAAGATGGTACCATCGTTGATGGCATGTTCTGGGGAAAACTCAACATCGTACACTCCGGCGACACTCACACCGTCGACTTCTCCGGCACCAGGATGAAAGACCCTGACATCACGCCGGACTTTCTCTTCGATTCCCGTGTGATGACCAAGCTTACGACCGCTGCCCGGCCCACTGCGGCCAAGTGTCACTTGAGCATACTCGCCCCTGCTCAACAATATTGCGATGTGATCTTGACAGTCAACTCCCTCTGGACGCTCTCTTTGGCCTGGCCACCAGCCGAGAACGTAGGAGAACACAAACACAAATATTTTTTGCGAGTACACCCTGGTGGGGCGCTTGAACATTTCGAGAGCGAGATGGTCGTAACGTCCTTATACTACGAAGCAGTGTAAGCGAATGTCCGGGCCATAGCCATACTCTCCTTGATTTCTGACATCTTGTATCCCTACTAGACCTGACCCAGCCATGATTGATCCCAACGAATTTATTGCACCACGCAATGGCTTCGCGATGTCTTTCCGCGATTTCATATCCCACCTGATGAATGTGCTGGATCAGCTTGGAATGTCTCTGCACGCACGAACTAACTTTATCAAGTATGTATTCGTGGTCGCTCATTTCTCCCTCACCTCTTCATGGACATGTTTCAGTAACAATCTCCATGCATTCTCTGCCCATAAGAACATTGCATATCGCTTCCTCTCCCCTACCAAGATCGCTAATGCCATTGATATCTCAGTAACCGCAGATCCCTGCGTCTTCACCCGACTGTTTCTCATCTTCCGCGGCATATCGGATGATGATATTGGACTGTTCGCCGGAGCAGGGGAGAAAGAGGCCAACTCCATGAACTGGAGAGAGACCGTCGGGTGGTCAGAGAACTCCAAAGACACTACGATATTCCGTGTCTTGGAGACATCAGTCTGGGAGATCGCCTAGATTGCGATTGCGGTTGCGGTTTGACATTGAAGCTAGCTGCTGGCAGCTCACGCCCGTCTTGTCTCTTGATGTTTGGGACATTGTCTCGCCTACATATTTCTGCATTATCGCGCATTGATATCCACTGATATCTTAGAGCACACTCAGGCGTTACCGCTGCTGTCATGTTTTTTGCTGTCTTGCTATCTTGACCATTTCCAGGTTATTTCCGTCATTTCTACCGTGTCTGCGCAGCACTGTGTCTCCTAATCATTCCCCTCCGACGAGGCTGTATGGGTCTTCTACCGAGTGTATCGACAGCTGTTTCGCTCCAATCTTGTCCTTATGATTTAATGATTCATCCAAACATTTCTATACCTTCTTTGTCTCCAGTGCTCGTTCGCTCAGCTTGGAAGACTGCATGAAGTGGACATGGTCAGTTTGAGAGATGAGGATTTCTTATGGAACACGGTAGGATTCAGTCCCCCAGCGATATCTTGTAGTGATCCCAAATGATGTTTTACTTGCAGTAATGCCAGATAGAGAATATGAACATGGAGGTTACAAGTGGGATGTGAGATAGATCTACAGCATGTCGACAAATAGGAATAACGATGGTCCATGGATGTCTGAATGCTAATGGAGTGTCAGAATAACGAGAAAAGTCTACACGACTCAAAGGGCGTGCTTCTCTGAGCCACATCTATGAAGAGCAAAGTCCGTCTACGACGGCCAACGAAGTGTGTAATGACAACCTGACTTGTGGCTGTCCTAGTCGAGTTCGTTGACCAGGAAGTACACGCTCCCGAATACCAGGGAAAGATTCGCGCACGACCGACTCAAGCGTGGGCCAGATGGCGTCCGAGTCTCCGTACAGATCCACTAAACGCGTGGAATATGCCCGCGATGCGTAGTAGTAGAGGAGAGGGGAGGTCTGTGCATAGTAGTGTTCGAGGCGACGAGCGAATGTTTCCTGGAGAACGATAGATGATCAGTGCTGCGGCAGATGCAACTCAACATTGAACTCGCGTACCGGGTTATCATCTGGTCGCTTCGTCAAGGGTTCGCCTGTAATGTCGTCCAGTCCTGCAACTTTGGGCGGATTATAGTATGTACTATAAACACGGCCCGAAGGGAGGTGGACCCAGCGACTCGAGATCCACTGAAACAGCAAGTCATCCGAGATGTCGATATTCACTATCAGATTAAGAGATATGTTGTTTTTCCTACAAGGCTGGTTAATTTTGGATACCGCAGAGAATGCTGCGTGGCTTACGCCAGGAAATTGTCTAGCAGCCTGCCCTGTCGCTGTGTTCGCGGAAAGCCGTCTAGGATCCAGCTCTGCGGGCGCACGCGTGAGTCATACATAACACAACAGACAGAAGGGGTTCACGTTATCCTCGAGGGTATCGATTTTCGCTGTGATCAAGTCCAGCATCATTTCGTCTGGTAGGAGACCACCAGCAGCTACAATCTCTTCGGCTCGCCTTCCGATTTCAGTCCTGTTGAAATCATGAGCTCAGTCCCACACAAGACGAATGACAGACCGTGCCGCTATATGCTGTCGCAGAAGATCTCCGGTAGACATTGTCGAAACATCGTACTTCTTCGCGAGGCGAGCGGCGAGCGTGCCCTTGCCGGAACATGGTTTTCCGAACAAGAGCATTCGCAAAACAGGCTTGCTCTGTGGGGTGCTCTTTTCGGAGGTCGATATGTTCATGTAGGGCGGTAGTTCGTTTGGAAGATTGTACGGGACGATGGTGCACATTGTTCGTGAGCACAGGCGAGAGAAAGGCGCGAGGGGGCTGAGCGGGGCCATGATTCGAGGTCAAATGAATGGATATCGGTTTCGGGGGGTGGACAACGAATGGAGTATAAAAGAGCGAGTGGATGGAGAGTTGTCTTGAGGCGAACAATGGGGAGGATGACAAAACTGTGTAGCGACAGGTCATGGCGTGCAACAAGAAACGTATACAAGTGGCCAGTGAGCACGACGACAACCATTAGCTACTCCATACTGCGGAACTAGTCAACCAACGATTGTCCGTCAACACAAAGGGATTGCTGAGACTATACCGTCCTCTACGCCGCGAACGTTCTCGCAAGCCAGGGAATGATGAAAGAACGACAGCTTCAAGCTTCGGCCAAATCTCATCAGACATCTCGCCTTGCAAGCTGACCAGACGCGCAGACTTGGGAGTCGAGGCATAGTACGACAGCAGGGGAGAAGTAGAGGCGTAGAACTGCTGCAGACGGCGTGAAAATGTTTCCTGCGGGACACGACCCGTGAGTCGCGTTCGGATCACGCGTGGAAGGCGACGTACTGGATGGTCATCTGGCCGTTTCGTGAGAGGCTCCCCAGTCTCGTCGTCAAAGCCATCCACCTTGGGGCGGTTGTAGGACATGTTGTACACACGGCCAGATGGGAGATGCACCCAGCGATCGCATATCCGACCAAGGATCACCTGGTCAGCAACATCAAGGCTCACGACCAAACTCAGAGGTGTATTTTGCCCCCTATGGAGGTGTTCAGGGGGTTAGTACACGCAAACGTGGAGACGCATACTCTAAATGGGTATCGAGGAGTTTACCCTGTCCCAGAGTGCGAGGAAAACCGTCCAATATCCAGTGCTAGGGAATGCGTCAATGATCGCTGCAATGACAAGCGCTCGCGCGGTTGAACAAACCCTGTCGTGGAGCGCATCGAGTTTGCTGGTGACAACTTTGAGCACGAGGTCGTCGGGGACAAGTCCGCCCTGCGCTACAATCTCTTCGGCTTGGCGGCCAACTTGAGTCCTGCAAGCAGTTTGGCGGTGCGTTCGAAGCAACAAAATGGCGGGCCTCTGACCTCTCGGCAATGTGTTGGCGCAGGAGGTCGCCCGTAGAGATTGTCGAGATGTCATACTTGTTCACGAGTCGTGAGGAAAGCGTGCCCTTGCCAGCGCCGGGTTTCCCAAACATAAGCATGCGTAGCACCTTGGCGTTGCTACGGTCATCTGCTCCAGCACGCAAGCCGTGGAGGGAGAATGGCAATGCCTTGCCTGCGGAGGCAGAGTTGGCGATTGAGCGGGTGCCTACAGCCCGTGCGGTGCGTATTGCGGACGCAGCAGACTTGGCAAGGGGAAGGGAGGACATGGGAGGAGGAAAGTGTCCCGGGAGACAGCGATGTACCAGCCGACTGTGCCAATATGGTTACACGAACAGCTGGCACACATATCTCGTCGTCGTACAGTTAGGAACTTCTACATGCAAGTGGACAATGAAACGTGTTCTGTCTGCGGTCCCTCGGCGTGTAGTTAACATGCTGCTTCCATGACTGACAGCAACGACCATCGTGTTCACTCTCAGGTAAACTGCGCCAGGTTTGGTCGAGCGGGACATGTCGTTCTACCTGGAAGGATTACCCTCCTAGCAACGCTTGCTTGGTTCCTGGGGTATCGCTTGCTGACATGGTAGAATGAAGCGGTGCTGGTGATTTGCCTGGACGTATACCATTTGCTCGGCAAGATGAGATGGCCCTGCGGAAAGCGGCCGGTCAGAAGCACCGAGACTAAAGGGCCACAATCCCGTCTGATCCAAAGTCCTTGTGATATTTGGAGAAGGGGCAGGCTTCCCAGAACCCGAGCAAACGCAAAGTATCGCATTCATCGATGCCCCATGCGGCCACAGAAGGTCCAGTGAACGACTGACCTGAGTGATTTCGGTGCTCAACTTCGCACTGGTTCACGAACCGGAAGTCATCCTTCGATGGGCTCAACCCTAGGCATCTATGGAGTACAAGACATCGCCGATTGGGAGGTACCGCACGGAGAAGGCGTGCATCGCGTGCCCGAAATAGCCCCCCATAGCAAACACGAGTCATATGGTTGGCATTCCTGCGGGGAAGCTTGTCAATTCATGCATGTCCAACGCGCGGCCCCTGACCCTTTTCCGACCATCCAATGAGCTCTCTCATTTCCCTTACGCCGACCACACCCCTGACGTCCTTGGTAGGGTCAAGTGCTACGCAAATAGCTTCTGCCACGTGCTCGACATGAATTGGCGGAATCGACAGTGCGTTCGCGATCGAGTGCAGGGGGGAGGAAAGCGGCGAACCATGAGAAGAGGAGAACGCATCGCCCAGGGCTCGGAGCACGGACGACGGCGTTGGAACGCCTCTTGGAACGCTTGCATGCATAGAGGCTGACAGGTCGATCAGCGCGGCAAGAGGGGTCGTCAACGGTCTGTGGTGCGCGTGGTACACGAGGCCTTGAGGAGGGAGTTAGCAATAGGCACGCTGTTGGCTCTTACAAGGATAATTTGAGAAAGCTTACTTGGACGAATGGATACACCACGATGATTTGGGTGGTCCCAAAGGAGCTGGGCGATTCTCTGCTCTGCCTCGCGTTTGGTCTCGATATACCTCGCGGGGATCATGGGTCGGTATATGTCTTCGGCCGAAAGGTAGATGAATGGGCGGACATTCGTGACCTCATGGTTGGGTTTGCTGGATTTGAATGCTTCGCAGACTCGAAGGGCTGGTTTGAATGAACCAAATCCATTCATTGGAGTGGGTGCTGTCAAGGAAGAACGCACCAGAATCTCGATTCATCACCTCGTAGCTGCGCCTTTCCGTTCCTCGTTCAAGTGGGTTGCCGCATCCGCCTGCAATTCCAACGAGGCCAATGAGGTGGCCATGTGCCAATGCAGCCTTATACCTCCCATCCTCGAGGAGAGTCCCGAGCGTGTGGACCACAGCACTGACTGTCGGAAGGAGGTCCGAGTAAGTTTCGGGAAGGAGAGCATCGGCCCGGCGCCATTCCACCTAGGAGACAGGAAGGGTTAGGATATTGAACGACCAACGAAGACACCAACTTTGGCCACCCATGCCGGTGTGTGTCCTTTTGGAGTTTTGTAGGGTCTTCCCGAGGAACTGTCTCGCAGAAAATGGAGTTGAAGACGTGCGGCTCAGCACTGCCGGAGCGTCCAAGAGCGCACCTGATGCTCGTCACTTGCATGCCCCGTGCAAGGGCGGCCTTGCATACGGCGGAACCTGTGAGTGGTTATCCACTGTCTTGGAGGAACAAGGTGTTGAGACTTGCCAATGAACCCGTTGCCACCTACGACGAGGATTCTCTGTGCCAATGGCTCCATCTAGAGCGGGAATCCGTGGCTTGGTGATGGTCAAGTCTGAGGTGTTCATAACAAGTCCTGGGCATGCCCAAGACCATCTATCCATAATATATCGTCTAATATATACAGCTGATTCTACTGAAGATGATGTCTGCAACGGCACTTGGTGGCAAGCCACCAACGTTGCCGTGGTCAAAGCGTGCGCCGACAACACTGCGGCCGACAACAAGAAAAAATACAAAAAATACACAAAGTCTAAGCGTTGCAGATTGAATAAGTGAATTCCGTTCTAGAAAGACAGTTGCCAGTGGTGGGGTATTGCATGTGGCGCCAATGAAGCCACCGGAAGGTCTATCGCCACCAGGGACGTCGGTAGGCCAAGCTGCCGGAAATAAGGTACCAAGCACCAACAGGGACTAGCCCCGCCAACATAGGGAGAAAGGAAAGTGGATCGGGGACCATTGCGGAGTCTAGTTCAAGTAGATCCAAGAAACTTGGGGAGAATTATAAATCACCACTGGAACGTGATGTCGAATAAACTCACTCGGAACTTCACCGACGCTGAGGGGAGAGATTGCCTCGAATGCAGCAACAGAGAGATCGATCGAGTTTGCATTCTCGCACGTGGGGCAGTCATCAGCGATAGTGACGGTCACCGTCTCGCCGTTGTTCAAGTTGGTAATGAGCACTTGCTGACCGCAAAGGGGAGAGGCGTTGCCAGAGTCACCATAGAGTGCCTGGTCTGGGGAAAGAATGAGAGGCGATGACAAAGTGGGTTGGAGAACTTGCCCATTGCGCAGACGAAGTCAGAGTCTTGGTGAACCTGACCACAAGCGCCTGCCACGCCATCCTGATAAAAGTAGGTAGCGCTACGCGAGCCGGTCAGACGATGAATGGCGGGGGAATGAGCAGCTTACACCCCACCAAGGTTCGCAGTGGAGTCGGCTGTGGCAACGGTGGGAATGGGTGCGACGGGTGTGGTGGAGGGG
>JBBPOI010000372.1:0-15179 GCA_038091355.1 Phylloboletellus chloephorus | reverse complement strand
TATTGTTGTCCTTTCTGGGCTGGGACATTCTACTAGTATATGTTCCAGTGTTTCTGTTGGGTGATCACATAGATAGCACTTGGCTCTGTGTTCAAGAGTGTTTATGTGTGACCAAAATTCACCTATCCTTAATGCTCCATTCATTGCTTTGTATATGAATGATTGGATGGGTCTTCTGATATCTGGATGTCTTATGTTTTTCCATATTGATGTATCTGTTTCTAGTTTTTGTGTAATTTCCTGGATTGCATATCTTGTGATATCAAGATTTATTAGTGTTGCTCTCATATAGGGGCTTGGTGTCATTTGTGTTATTGTTGCATATGTTTTTGCTTGTGTTAGTTCTGAGAGTCTTGCTCCATAGGCTGTGAAGTTATCTGGGACAGTTAGATTTATGTCATCTGGTGTCTCTTTCTTTGCTCCTTCATTTGCTAGTTTATCTGCACCTTCATTTCCTTGGGATCCACTGTGTCCTTTGACCCATTTGAATTTGGTTGGGGCTGCACGTCTACGTAGGTTGTATGCTGCTACTTGAAACCATTCTTTGTTTTGTATATTAATCCAACCTATATCTTCCCAGGATTTTAGATGTTTTGTCAGTCCATTTATGGCATACATTGAATCTGTGATTATGGTGAGTGGAATTGTTGGGTCTGTTATTTGTAGTGTGATTGCAATTGCAGCTATTTCTCCTGTCTGATTTGATTGGTTTGGGCCAGGGACTTTAATTACTTTGTTTTGTGGGTGGTTTTCCCCAAACCATATTCCTGCTCCACAAGTTGCATTCAGTTTTCCATTGTTAATGCATGATCCATCAGTGTATACTCTTGTTTCTCTTATATGCTGGCCTTGTTCTCTACGTGGATTTTGTAGTCTGTATGCTGGTTCTTCATTTGTTATTGTTGATGGTCCAAAGATTCTGAAACATTCATTCAAATTGCCTCTGGATGTTAGGGATGGGTCAAATATTATCTCATCTCCTTTTTCTATTTTTGCTCTCTGATTTTTTTCTTTTCTTCTTTTTGTTAGTGTTAGGTTGTCTTTTTGTGGTTTGTCATAAGGATCATATTTTTGGTCTAGATTTCCTATTATTTCTCTTGCCAGTGAGGCACATTTGTGTGGGTCTATACATCCTCTTCTTCTGTCTTGTTTACAGTTTTTACAGGGGCATTTTGCTTGTGGTTTGTGTTTTGAGTTGTGTCTAGTAACTCTTCTACTTATTCTTATTATGTCTCTTATTCTTTCTGCCTGATGGGTTGTTCTTAGGCATTTTGTTTTTTGTTTATGGTATAGGGTGGGTGGTACTCCTATGTGGTGCCATGCTGGTAATTGTCGTTTCAGGGATTTTGATAGTTTCTGGGGTGCAAAGCTTAGGTTCCATTTTTTGGCTGTTTTTAGGAGTGATATAATGGGTCTTGGTATGTATTTTCTGTTTTTGCTTTGTCTGCCTGTTGGTCTTAGTGATGTTAGAAAGGTATTTATGTCCTTGGGGTTTCTTATTCCTTCTTTGTGGACACAATTTATAATTGCATCTGCTACAAATGTCCAGGTTGGACGTTTCTTTGTAGTGTCTAAGTATGTTTGGAGCCAGGTTATGTCTATTGCCTCATTTCTGGCTTCTATATCTAGTAGGTGTATTCCTCCATTTTCTTTTGGTTTACACAGTTGTTTCATATTGAGGCTGTATCTTTCGGTTGTGTGCTTGTTGCACGTGGGTCACCATTTTCCGAAACGGCGGTTGAGAGTCTGAGCCGGAAGGGGTGCTTCACACGCTGCGCATAGTTGGTTGATGTTCGAATGGCAAGCGTGATAAAAGTTATTGGCTGCGTTAGACATGTCTTTTGTCGCTCACTGGCAACTCGAAACTTCCGCTCGGCTGGATATCCAAAATAGAGCACACTCCGTCCGTACGGCAACAATGTCTTCTGCTGAGGATGACTACAACGACGTGGAGAACACGTCTACCATCAAGAAGCGGCGGGTTCAACGCGCATGTGATGCGTGTCGCCGCAAGAAGAGTCAGTCTCGGTTTCCTTTGGTGTCTATAGAGACCCTCATCGTAACCTGTTCTATGCATTGCCCGTATCTCGGTAGTTCGATGTAAGCCTGCATTGTGCTCTCGGGTACTTTTTCTTGTAAAAGGTCTGATTTATACAACTAGGCGATGGAAGTCAGATGCCGGGCAATCGATGCTCCAACTGCATAGCATACAACTTTGAATGCATGTATGTTGAGGCTGCAAAGGTGCGTCCGCTGCTCAGTCTTATCAGTGCCCACGAGGTTTGACCTCCTTCTTATAGAAACGAGGTCCTCCGAAAGGGTTCGTTCGTCCAACAGGCATCGAGAACTCACTAACGCGCGTCGCTCTGTTACCAGATATGTGGAAAGCCTCGAAAGTCGCCTGGAGAAGCTGGAGAAGCTTCTCCACAAGGTGAGCCCCTCCTAGACCGTTTCGCATCGCGTCATGTGTGAACTCCTCTCTTTCTGGTTACCAGACCTGTCCAGATGCCGATTTCTCTCAAGAGCTAGGTGGCGGCCGGACAGATCGGGAGACTTGGCAAAAAGGCAGCACGGGTTCTTCCACTTCTGCATATATCATGAACGCCCCCTCTGCCATGTATGGCGGCGTACCTACCCCCATCGAAGATCTCGTACCGAGCGACGACGAAGATATTGTCACTCTCCGCCTCTCCGAGAGCCTCAAGTCGATGAACCTGAACTTCCGGCGGCACAACCGCTTCTTTGGGAAGTCTAGCGGTGTGATACTTGTTCAAAAGGCCATCGATCTGAAGAAGGAAGTTACTGGGTCTGAAGGAATTCAAGAATCTCTTTTCCGCCCACTCGAGGACGATTGTTATCCGGTAAGATCGATGATCCCGATCACATACACATACATCCATCTTGATTACCCTCTAAAGTGGGAACTCGCAGCTAGAAACATCAAGGAGCCCGAATACACATTCCCTGACGAAGAATTGGGCATGTCGCTGGTGCACCTTTATTTCGTCCATCTGAACCTCTTAGCACCTCTCTTACACCGCCCCACCTTTGAGCGTAAGATCATGCAGGGCGTGCATTTGCGCAACTCGTCATTTGGTGCCGTCTATCTTCTGGTTTGTGCGGTCGCTTCGCGTTTTTCAAACGATCCTCGTATTTTTCTGGATAACGTTGAGAATGCGCTCTCGGAACACTCAGCGGGGTGGAAGTTCTTTCAGCAAGTGCAAAGTGTGAGAGGGACTTTACTTGGGCCTCCCTGTTTGGAGGATCTGCAAATTCACTGCGTAGGTGTTTTTATCTCTCATTGTCTTCTGTTGTCTTCACAATTATAGTTGTCTGTCCTGTTCTTGCATGGGACGTCATCACCACAAGCGTGTTGGACTATGATTGGGATAGGTATTCGGCTTGCACAGGATGTCGGTGCTCATCGGCGTAAGTCGTACAGTGAGAAGCTGTCCGTAGAAGGTGAACTGTGGAAAAGAGCGTTTTGGTAAGCCGAACTCCTCCCGGGGCATCCACTTAGGGTCTCATGTCTTGTCGTAGGGTACTGGTTATGCTTGATCGTCAGATGAGCTCATCTCTGGGACGGCCGTGTGCAATCCAAGATGAGGAGTAGGTTGATCTTTACCTTCTGTAGTGCGTTAATTTACGTGTTGCAGTTTCGACCTTGACTTCCTCATCGAGTGCGACGACGATTACTGGGAACATCCGGATCCCGAACAAGCGTTCAAGCAGCCGCCCAATAAACCCTGTGCAATCTCTTTTTTCAACTGCTTCCTCAAACTTAACAACATTCTCTCGTTCGCTCTTAGAACAATTGTACGTCTCTTCTGTGGTATGTTGTTCACACGCTCACTACGCAAGCTAGTACTCGATCAACAAGTCGAAAATTCTTTTGGGGTTCGTCGGCCAGCAGTGGGAACAACACATTGTTGCGGAACTCGATTCTTCTCTAAACAAATGGATCGATGAGGTACCTGATCACCGTAAGTAACTATGCTGGCATGCACCTCTCACTGCCTGACATGACACAAGTACGATGGGACGCCACTCGGGATGTACACTCACCCTTTTTCATGCAATCGAGTGCGCTGTACGCAAACTACTACGTTGTTCAAATATTCATCCACCGGCCGTTCATACCCTCTCCTCGCAAACCTTCCCCGCTCTCCTTCCCTTCCCTCGCGATCTGCACCAACGCTGCCCGCTCGTGCAGTCATGTCATTGATATATACAGGAAACGCTCAGGCGACCCCGCAGCCTTCCTACAAGTGCGATGCGACTTCGTACATATCATTCAGAGGTCGCTGAGTTTGTTTGGCAGATGGCCGCCTTTACTGCTGGCATTGTGCTTTTGCTAAACATTTGGGGAGTGAAGCGCTCTGGGCTTCCAACGGATCCGTCGAAGGAGATGGCTGATGTGCACAAGTGCATGGGAGTTTTAAAGGCTTCTGAGAATCGGTATGTGTTTCGCTTGATGATGCGTCGCCGAAAGTCGTTTACCAAGATTTGTATAGGTGGCACACTGCAGGGAGACTTTGGTCCGTGCTTACGAATGTGATTATTTTACGACGCTCATCTTACGTGCCGTTTGTAGGGACATCCTTTACGAGCTCGCCTCTGTGGGGGATCTTCCGCTTCCTCTTCCTAGCCCCCAAGGAGGGACGAAACGTGAAAAGGATTCCGATAATCTCACTCCGGTTGCGCGCGTTGCCTCAATGCCGCCTCGGTCGATCGCTGGAGCACGTCGGATCTCGCGTGAGGCTCGATCGCAGCCGCAGTCGCAGCCGCAGTCGCAGTCGCAGTCGCAGTCGCAGTCGCAGTCGCAGTCGCAGTCACAACAACCTCGCCAGCAACTACCGCCGTCGCACCAACCACAGATATACGATCTACCACTATACAGTAACGATCTAGGGCGACTCCCACTCCGCGGACAAGCGAATTCGAACGGGTCCTTCGCTACTTCGACGTCTACGTCAATAGATTCTTCCAGCCCATGGTTCTCGCTTTTGTCCAACGAGACACACCAACCTGCAAGCCGACTGCCTGCGCCTGTATCTGGACACATCTTTTCCCCCTCGGGCGCGTATTCGATGGACGGCCTGTTCTGCGACCAAATGTCAAGGCCGTTTGGGGGGTTCTCTCCGCATCATACGCATACCCCGTCGGGTCATGGCAGCGAGAGCCACTCGACTGCGAACGACTTGCAGGCATTCATGGACGCTTCTGTGGCTGGCGGCATGCACCCGTCCACGATGCAGACGAACGGGATGTTGGACGTGGATACAGACACGATTGCGATGTGGTCGGCTGCTCCGACTGGGTTCGGGTGGGTGTTTTCTTTGTCACGGTTTTCCACAGGGTGACTGCTGATCGACTTTCGTTTGCGTAGGGTGAATGACTGGGGGACGTACCTCTCCAACGTCTCCGGGATTGGTAACCCGGATGGACCAACGGGGTCGGGGCACGAGCAACAGGCGCCATGACGTGGCACGGCGGTCTCTCGGCGCTGAGCAGTCAATGCTTCAACTCCCAATCGCGTTGATGCTTGGGATGAAGAAACAGCGCGTAATAGGGGAGGGACTCGATTATGAATAAGTACTGTGGTATATCAGTGATCCACTTAGACACAGCCACACCCTGTCCGCTTCATTAGTGGTCACTTCACTTCAACTTGTTGCATCATGGTACAGACTAGATCCGTTGCAAGGAGAGCGCACTTGGGCCTAGTTCAACATGGAAATCTCGCGTCGCTGCCAGACAACGTCAAGGCTGCCTCACAGGCTGAATACAAAACCCGTGCAGTGACGAAGAAAAAACGTATTCAGAAAGACCAGGTAGGAGAGACCTCCGAGAAGGCACGATGTGGCCAGCCCGCCCCCCGTTGCCAACTACTGAACTTCGACGTCCTATTCCTCGTACGCACTTTCCCCTGTTGACACGTTTATCGCGCCCCTAACGTGAAAACGACGGCGTAGATCGCGTCCGACGTGCATCCCATGGACATTCTCAACCTAGCGCGCACGTGCAAATCGCTGCACTACATCTTGATGGACAGGTCCGCGTCGTGCGCTTGGCGGATTGCTCGGCGTCAGGTCGAATGCGACCTGCCCGACTGCCCGAGCGACCTCAGCGAACCAGACTACGCGCGTCTCTTGTTTGAGGACGAATGTCACGCACGTACCCCGTTCGCGCATTTGCCTGCTGTGGTCCTGAGATGCGATATAGGGCTGCGGGGACCCAGGAGACGTCGTTTACTGGAAGATACGCCGGAGGTATTGCGCCGAGTGTAAAGTCAAACGGTATGGTTCCCCGCTTAGTGCAGCAGATCGGGATGTCTGTGATGATATAACTGTCCTTGAAACGTCGTAGGCTTTGCCGCCTCTCCTGTTGTGACGACCCCATTCGCAACGGTGGGATTCTTCCCGCGGAAAGGCTAGAAGTCGACTGGGTCGATATGGATCAGCTGAAAGCGTTGACGGACAAGCTTCAAGCAACGTCCGACATGGAACAATTACTGAATGACATGCGCGAACGATATCGTCGTATCATCGCAGTCTGTTTTTTTTTTTCACTTTTTTCCGTGTTCGCTCATCGTGGCTAATGATTTGGCAGCATGGAGACATGTGTAAAGCGTGGGCGCAAAGGATGTGCAAAAAACGCACGGACAGGTTGGTTCTCTGTCGCTCTTTCCATCCATTGCGGGTGTTCTGAGAGGATGGACGTGTAGCATTCTTGCGCGCCTCCAGAAGCTTGGGCATAAGGCTGAGATCGAGTACCAAGGAACCGCAGGCATCAAGGCTCAATATCATTCAGCCTTCACAAATTACAAGCCCCTCACAGACACAGGTGTGCTGACGCATATACTGGAATGTCAACATCGCGTGTATACTAATTGTTGTAGAATGGGAGAGGATGCGTCCTCGATGGCTGGTCATCATGCGCGAAATCAGGACGGACAGAATGCGCCAGAGGGTTATCCCACATCGTCAAGACAAACTGCAGATGGAATACGATGAATATGTGCAATGCCCCCCTCCGAACGCCCCAATCCTCGACATTCTGCCACATGTGGCCGACGTTGCCGCATTCCCTCCCTTTGATGCCATCATCAACACTCTCGAGCACACCGAGATGGATGGGATAATATTCTCGTCCGCCCTTGTGGAGCTACCTACATGGGTCCAAAAGTGGAGGAATGAAGTCGATGCAGCAATTACTGCACTTGTCCGAGTCCCGCATCGCAAATCGGCCACTGGCGACGCCAAAATAAAAACAAAGGGCAAGTCGAAACCACGTTCAGGATTGTCCGAGGGCAAGATGTGCAACTTGGCGAGCACTATGTTCTATACGTCTACGCCGCATTACACATTGTGCAGTTTCCCAGAGTTGCTCTTTCTGCCCGTCTTCCAACAGCATGCACCACCCACCTCCCAAAACGATTGGTTCACATTCTGTTCGTTGTTGAAACGAGGGAGACACCATTGGTCTACGTTGGACCAACACGGAAGACCCACGATCAGACTGTGTAAAGAGGCTTCCTATGTTGTCAGCGCTTGCGGACTGGACCCAGCAGTGACTACAGTGGATGATATGGAACTCCGCAACGCGCGATTCATATGCCTCATGTGCAACGACTCGCATATCGTCAGGTCCTGGACGAACGCGGTACGTGCTCGAGTTTCGCTGGGCCCGCAGGGCGAATCGAGTGCTGAGTGCTCCATCACAGATATGTCATGCAGAAGTGCACCATCGTGGGGTGAGATTTGACCGCAAGGTTCCGCGGTGGCGCCTCGTCAGCGATGAATATATCGACCTCATCGAGGCCGTCGAGAGCAGAGACGGGCTGGAGCCTCCTCAGGAAAACCACTTTCGTTGCCTGTTGTGCAGACCGCGCGTCGGAGACGTACGGCCGCGCAAAGCGGCCTTGGACCATCTCTCAACAATGTGTGTGGTGTTTTTTTTTGTAGTTACGTCGGGTATGTGGAGCTCACTCACCGTCTGCAGACACGACGTGAAGCGAGGCAAGGCGAAACGCGGCGTGCACTACGAACCCTTGCGATGCATCGAGGTTCGCTCGCACGCGGTGAGCCTGGTAGCGATGACGGAAGACGAGGAGAGGGTGTCGTTCACAGTCGTCGGGTAGAGAGAGAGGCGCACGCGCTTCCTTTGGCTGGCCCGAAAATCGTTGTTCGTTGTTTGTCGTCACGATGGGTATGTGCTCGGGAAGATTGTGCGCCAGGGGTGGGTTCAATGAAAAACATATCACATCAATGGGTCTAACCAGTTTATCTCCGTGGTCAGTACAACGCGTACGTTACGTTCGCCACTCACGGGCACCTCACCAACTCACGAAAATTGGTTTTAGAGCTAACTTGCTAAACATTCAAATTTTGGGCCCGTTCGGCGGCCCTCGTTTCGCGTCCACTTGATTCCGTTTTTTTTCGTTCGTTCAGCTCAATGAATTTTTGCTGTAGCTTTTGCATAGACTATATATATAGTACATGCTCTTTGTTGCCAAGCCTTGGGGGATAGATATAAAACAGCAAAACAGGCGTGAATACAGCAAAGTGGGAACGGTGGTTACACCAAACAGTCGGTGAAAACAGACGAGAATACTAGTTATGCAAATCAACAACGCAGAGAGGAATAGCCATGTTTTTTTTTTTTTTTCATCGCGCTCTAAAGCATCTCTTTCTCGCTCAGTCCCGGTAGGCCATCCATCCAGCGTTGAAGGCCAGTCATCGGTCCCACCTCCGCGCTGCGCGAAACCGGCATGCTATGCAGTCGACCCCCCAAAAAAAAAAACCCCCGAACCCTCAGGATCGATCAGAAAAAAAAAAACCTTCATCCATCATGGGTGAACTCACGCACCTTTGGCTTCCCGACGACGACGAACCCGCGACCACGAAATGACGATGACGGGAGGTAAAGTCGGCGTCGACCGGAACCGGATGAGGCGTCCGCCCATGCTGCGACGACGCATCACACGCAGCAGCAGCGGGCATGCCTAGCATTCCGGAGCAAAGAAGCTGCGGCACGGGAGTTGCGATCGTGCCATGGGTCTTCGATGCCCTCGGGTGACCGCTGCACATTTCAATTTTCGTCGTCAGCTCCACCCCCAAAGAAGCGAAAAAAAGCAAAAAAAAAAAAAAAAAACGCGCTTAACCATGTACGAAGGTCGACATCGGCAGGACCGGATGACACTAGGTCCCGAAGCGGCGGCAATCTACTTCCATGCATCCAGCGACCCGAAAAGTCGGCAGTGGCCGAGGTGTTGTTCAACGAATTCGTCGCGCTTCCTTTCTGACCGATCACCCCGATCGTCGGTCCTCTGTTCGTACACTCGGCCATGGACGAAACTCGTCGTAGGGCATTGCCGCCAGGCGCTTGTTTAAACATGCGGAACGCATCCATCACCTCTGGCATCGTTGTCCAATTAGGCGGGGATGGCTTTGGCACGGGTTTCCACTCCGACGGCGCGAGGGCCGGGATTGTGGCTGATCGACGATGCTCGCGACCAACTTCGTCACGCGACGGAGAAACTCTGGGTTCCACTTCCGGCCCTGGCGCCAAACGCGGCGCGTGAATTGATCCGGAGAGATTCCGCTGTATCGCTGCACTTTCGGATGTGTCCTGGATGATCGTACTTCGAGTCGTACCTCCCATCTCGTCATCAGGTCTCACCAAAGACACTGAGGGGGCCGTGAATGGCGGTGTCTCATAGAGGATGGACGCGGACGTTCGGTCGGCATAGCTAGTGGGTTGTGGGATTGGTGAAGGTTTCGGAGGCGCGCGCAACGATCTCGATAGCAGTCGCTTTGGAGAAGAGGGTTTTGATCTCGCGCCTGGATGGTCCCATCCACCAGTTTTCTTTGCTGCAGGAATCATCGAGACGGGGACGACGCCTCCATATATAACAGGTCCCAACAGCGGCTGAGACGCTTTCGTCTTTGATGACTCAATCGCTGCAGCGAAAGGGAGAATTCCGACCGGTTGGCCTGAGTGAGCAATCCTCCTACTATCAGGTCCCTCATCGGCCGCGAAATTAGTCCAGTTTTCCGTGACGGGCTGCTGTTTAGGCGATTCTGTAACGGCAGCGGAAGACGTTCTGCTGCTTGTTGCATCAGGGATGCTGGTCTCTGCATCCGGGAACACCTTCTGAGGAGAACTCGGAAAGTGCTGCCCAGCTGGGGAAAATCGAGACGTCTCATACACAACTTCAAGGTGCACCTCGTCCTTGCCGGGGTCCGCTATCACGGTGGCGACTCGTTTCAGGCTGGTGTCCGCTACTGGCATGCCGACCTTGGAGACTGTTGCCGTCATATCTGAAGCCAGCGATGCGATCTCCAGTGTCCAACCGTCGTAGACTGTGTCCCTACCTTCGATCGACGGACTCAGCAGCCAAGATCTGTCTTCATAGGGCGAAACCACGTCTAGCGTTTTACTTGCTGCTGTCTTGTCATTCATTGTCTCCATCCAGTCGAACGCGTGTCCCTCCTGAGCCAATACGAGGTCCGTTCCTTCGGTTCGCAGTGGTATTATACCCTGTTCCTCGTCTCCCTCGATGAAGTCGTCGTTCATAGTCATATTGATAACCACGGCAGGTGAAATCGGAGGAAGCAGTTGAAGGGGGGAGCATGTCGCCACGTCCTCGGTCGGCGCGGCAGAAACCATTTCCACGAAGCCCACGGCTTCACGTATTGTCCCCAGCGAGGGGAGTTTAACGATCGGCTTCTCAGCCAAGGAAGGTGACAAGAGTTCTGCAAGCGCAACGACGCTCTCTTCGACGTGCTGTTTTTCATCGACCGAGATCGGGAAGATTTCTTGGTCGTCCTCCGCCACCCACAACGTTGCATCCTGTGGGTCTGTTGAGGGGTCGAAAGGCGTCCCAAGGGTTTGTACCGGCGTGAAACGATCATGATCGAGTTCCTTCCAAATGGTCGAAGAACAGGTACAGTCCTCTGTGTGAGAAACGTTCAAAGGTACTTCCCAACGATATGTTACGCCAGCATCGTCGTCTGTGGCGAATCGTACGTCTTTCACGGAAGAAGGCGTGTGTTGCGGTTCCGCCGACGAAGCCTCCGATGGTGTATCCAATTCATCCAGACCACATTCGTCGATCGGACTCCATGGGCTGAAGGTTAGATCGTGGCCCAAGTCCTCGTTCTCCTCAAGATTGTCCGTGCCGTCTTGGCAGAGGTCGTCAATTACAGTTTCCAGGAGTTGTTGTTCTTCGAGGTCATCCGTCCCGAGATCGCAAGAATCACTTGGAGTTGGAGCAAGAGTGTCTAAGTCGTTTGAAACGATAGGGATATCTTCGTTGCCGGACTGAAATGGTTCGCTCTGGGTCTCAATAAGGATGGGAAACATATAGGGTTGTTCATCCGGGACCTCGCTCGCGAACAACATCGAGTAACCTTTGGCAGACTCGGAGTCCTCAATTTCTGTGGCACAGCAGTGCGCTCCGTTGGAAACCAGCGCGGGCAGGGACAAATACACGTTTTCTCCTCCGACAGACCTTGCGTCTTGCCTTTCGCCCGTCTGCAAGTCTGCTAATCCTAGTCCGGGCCACGCGTCGATGTCAGCGTCCGCCTGATGGTCCTCGACGAAGTTGACCGGAACGGCTTCCCCGTCCACTCGGATCAGCACGATGCGCGGAATGGGTGGACGGGCTGGTTTGCAAGTGCTCCGCCGGAACAACCAGCAAAGCCAAGGGACGGCCTTGCGAACGCCATGGCGAAGAAGGCGCCAAGGCGCCATCCATAGACTTGCATGGAGCAACCCGGAGCAGTCCACGAGCTCGACGGGGTTCAAATCGTAAGCCAGCATGTCCATATCCTCGACCCAGTGATTGAAAAAGCACGGTATCTAACCCTCACACCTCAGTGGTCGTTCTGTCAGACAAGAACAAAGGTGCGTACCATCAAGAGCATATACAAGTGCAGCAGCGATTGAATATAGACGAAACTAACCAGGACAGGACAAAAGCTCATCCCGCGGGCCCCGTATGTATCCACATTGGTTTGCGTATCTTCGTGCTGGTTGGGACCAAAGTTAGAATACTTTGTGAGATCACGGAACGACTTGCCTCGTCCACCTCAACTTGCCGCCGCGGCGGAATCGTAGGCAGGTCCTCGTACGGAACTGTGGATTGCGCGGGAAGGTTATTCAAAAATACATAGGAATGTGACAATTCCAGTGAATAGCCGTTATCTAAAACATGTTCTGGAACACCGCAAGAAAATCTCAGGGCTAAAGGGAGTGATGGACACACGGTCGGAACGAGACAAGTCTTCGCAAGGTCAACGGAACTGCTAAAAGCTGATGGATCGTGAATCATCGGTACATGGGCGATCGGTGAGGCCGGGAAGGTCCCTTCGATGAGCTTCGGGAAAAAGGTCGACAGAATAGGTTGTGGTGTGTAGTTCCAGAGGATCCGCTGTAAGTTGTCGAGGAAGGTAAGCCAGCGTGCAAAAAGCGTTCTCATGGATATATTTGCCATCATGGGGCGGATTAGACGGTATGGAAGTAAATGAAGAAAAGAGGTCGCGAAGTAGGTTGAAAAGAGTCAGAAAACGAGGGAGTACGCGAATTCGTCACGTGAGGAAAATCAACCTCAGTGCGACACCACCGAGTCGAAAGAGGCATCGTTTTCTTTCAACAATTCGGGGTGCAATTTGTAAGTGAGGTGCCAGCATTTCCGCGAACCTCAAGATATGAAGGAAAATGTTCCGATTGCAAAACAGACTCGCTGGGACAAGCGACAGCTGGGGCCATGGTGCCAGAGGTGTGCAGCATCACCGGAGATCAGATGGCGTTTCGCAACCGCTGACCTTGTGCACCGGTGATTCCCTGATGGGGAACGCGTTGTAGAGTCTTGTCAATGCTCCGTCTGTTAATAGGGCTACAACGACATACGCTCAATAAGACGCACGATCTCTAAGCCAAACAGGTCCTTTTCTCGAACGCCACGCGAATAATTCTAGTGATTTTGATTTTCACAATCATCTCGTGTGACAGAGATCTGATCTTCGAACTTTCGCTTTTGCGCCCTGTCAGTCTCGAAGACGATTTCCGCGTTTCCAGTATCGGACTTTGGGGATTTGCATGTCAGCGAATCAACCCATGCTAGTATGTGAACGGTGATGACGAATGCTGACCTCGTCTCTGGAACCGAATTGTATGAAATCATCCTGTTTTGTAACATTTTGGTAAGCTTGGGTTCGTAGCGCGCACATCAAAATTAGCGTGGAGAACTTCTGCTGACCCGACGCTCAGATTGACCAGTCCCATCTACCACGGTGAACTCGAGATCATTTGAGTCCCGTGCTCTCGAGATCAACGTGGACAACAATGAATTAGTGTAAAACTTCGCCAGCGGTAGGACAAAAACGAGATGCCTAGCGCACGAGAATTAGCGAGGAAGACGACAGGGGAGTGACGGATCACGAACGTCCCGTTGGTCTGAGCGAGGTGCGTCAACATGCTACCGCCGCATAAATGTATAATACTTACGAGAGCCAGGTATACCGAAAGATCAATGATTGTCCATATAGCTGTCAGCAATCCGGTGTGGACGATCACTGAGAAAAGGATTAAAACTAGGCACTATTCGGTGGGGGAAATACTAAACGTCGTATTATCCTGTTGATCAAATGGTCCGTGTCAACGAAACCTGTGCGGTACTCCCTCTACGACCTTCATTGCATGCCAAAAGAGATCGCTGACAACATACCAGAGACAAAACAAGAGAAGCGGTGATGAGAAGATTATCTGCCGCAGACACAGAAAGCCAGATGATGACAATAGACTCAAATCTGTGAAACTGCGTGAAGGTAGGCACAAGGTTGACTGCGACAGCTGTGCCAATGCCGCTTACTGTAAAGGAAAATAATTTAATTCTTTCATACACGGGCGAATTACTTACGCATCCCGACTACTGCGAGAACGACAATCCCGGAGATCAAAAGTCTGCTTTGCTTGAGGACGCTCATCCTCCAAGCAAAAAAGACCTGTACCAAAGCCGATGTTACGCCCTGTTCGGAGGCTCAAGACCGCATAAATGCATCAAGATGTTCTTTACTCACAGTAGTACCAGGAACTTGAGAAGTCAACAAAGTCAACGCAAGACCAACAAGCATGGTATCAAAAATTGTTACTAGTTGAAAAAACTGTTTGAATCTGTTAACCACTGCGGATATCCATCTCAGCGTGCAGCTTACCCCAGTTTGCCATCAGCAATACAGACGAATCTCCTGAAAAGCATGTCACGAAGCATTCACAGTACACTGAACACAATGCGCACCGAAGTGAATAATCAGAGTGTTGTACATGTATATGGTTTCCAAAACCACGTTGAGGGTGTCCAAAGCAAATAAGGATGCAACCTAGCAGGACGTAAGTGGGTAAAACATGGCAAGCAAGGGATTGTTCGTACGAAAAGTTTGAACCGACGACCATCGCTACGGAAAAGTACGCATGTCATGACGCCGGCAATCCAGCAGATGCTAGCGTACCTTTTATAGCATGAAAAATAAAAGAGGGTTTGTGTCACCATCACACCATACAGGATGGTATCCAGCACGAACCCTACTAGCATAGGTCCCAGCCTACGAATTGACCAGACGCGACCTCAGCCAATGCAACATGTCTTGGAAAGGTAAGAGGGACGTACGAGACACCCGCTGAGGAGATCATGTTGTGCGGACACCTACCCTGAGCACCAGCGGTGGGAACACCCAGTCGAGTTGGTCGCTGTGGGGAGAGTATGCAGGAAACGGGGATAACAGGGATAACGCATTGCAAGGACACTTTATTTTACTAGTAGTCCGGTTACGACGAGTACGTTTAATACGTTAAAGTTGGTCTTCTTGTCGCATTTAGCAAAACATGCACAACGAAAAAACTCACGGAAACAAGTTTCATCACAAACCATGAGGGATTTGTAGCATGCCAGTCACAACGGAATTCATCCATGGGAGACGCAAGAGCCGGTGTCAACATTCAGACAGTGGGTCTTTGAAGTGCTTATCATCCAGGCAGTGCAGGGAATCTATTAGAACCTAGACAATACACTTAGGGTCTTCAACCATTCGGTAAGACGAGCAGTGAGAGGGAGCTAGTAGCGCAATAGCGCTGATAGAGTCAAGTTGATGATAAGTACAAAACCGATGGTGTAT
>JBBPOI010000371.1:0-15209 GCA_038091355.1 Phylloboletellus chloephorus | reverse complement strand
CATGTTTCAGAACGAGTTCCATCCCTTGATCTGCTATCTTCGTTGACATGGTACTACTTTTATCTTGGTCCGTGCGCTATCTTTTAGGTATAAATACTGGAACCGCTTGTACTTGTTCTTTATTCTTGATCTACGCAATACAAGCGTAACTTCTTGCAATCCTTCGACCTCTACCGAAGTCCCTTACTCTGGGACTATCCTCAAGGTTGTCGTATTCATACTAAGGCTTCTCCAAAGTCTTCGATCTCTCCACTGAAACCCTCTGGGTTGTCAGCAGTTATACCTAGGCTTCCCCAAGTCTTCGACCTCTCCACTGAAACCTTCTAGGTTGTCAGCAGTTGTACCGAGGCTTCTATCGAAGTCCTCCGGTTCTGAGTGGCTACTCCCACTCGTCGATATCTCCACTGAAGCCTTCTAGGCCGTCAGCAGTCGCACCGAGGCTTCCATCGAAGGTCCTCCATCTCTGAGTGGCTACTCCCACTCGTCGATCTTGCAACAGGGCTCGCCAAGCCCTCGACCTTCGTACCAGGACTCCTCAAGTCCTTGACTTCGCTCCAGGGCTCACCAAGCCCTTGCTCTTCGATCTTGCCTTCCATCGCTTTCTACTAGTGGATGTCGGTCTCTACGTGAGTATCGCCCATCTAGGTTCAGAGCTTATACGTCGAGGTAGTCAAGAAACGCTTTGCGTAACACCCACAAGAACTTGACTAGAGTTCTTGGGGCGCATTCATTCATCCTTATATACTAAAGCTACATGGTCCGTGTGCATATGCACAGCATATTACTAATACTATGTATGATAAGAGCGAATATTGCCATTCACTTACTATAAATGTTATCTATGCTACAAGATTTTAATGTGATTACGTGAAATGGTGAGATATGTGAAGATGTGATATTGTGAAGAGGTGAAAGTGTAAAGGGATAGATAATTCCCATGGTCATGTGCATGTTCCCATGGTCACATGACTGGAAAACGAATATTTACTGAAGGAGCACACAGCAGCTCAACTTCATAAATATAATGAAAATAAATATTATCCACCAAGACAGGGGTAAAAAGCGAGCGCACAGCAGCTCAAGCTTTGTGTTTCTAACACTTAAGGGGATAAAAGGATCTGGCACCTGAAGCCAGCGGGTATAGCACCCGGTAAACGCTAGTATATGTGTCTATCCAGCACCACAAATTAGGATAAAATAGTGCACTACGGGGGGTTGCCGGCCACCTTGACCAGACATCTTGGAGTAAGATGCTAATACAACTCGGGCACTGTCCCTTTCCAGTCTTCTTTTCTCTACCCCCGCATCTTTAGGGGAGTTGGCATTATCGGCATGCCATTAGTATAATACATATTTGTAATAGAGTAGTAGTAGACGACCTCTACCTTCTGTACATGTACTCTAGTATAGGGGGATTAGGGTTTGGTGGTTTAGGAAGACCCCAGATCCTGACAGATACTTCGTAAGACAGATGAGTCAGAAAGATATGATGCCATTACACAGAAACTAAAGATAGGTAACATGTGTGTGATATCATCAGAAAGAAGTTTGAAACATGTAACATGTAAGAACTGTCATCACATAAAAACAGAGATGAAGAAAATGACAGGCATTGCAATGTCATTGCATGAATGTCAATCATTTGTCATATGATATGACAAATGAAGAAATCAAAATGAAAATAAAAGAAGAAACAAAAACATACTTGTAAGACTTCAACTGTGTAGGAAGAAGTCAAAGCAAAAGGAAGAAAAGGATAAATCGGAACAGTTTCAAGGCAATATGGGGCTCATAACCTGTAGGAACCTAGACAATACACTTAGCGTCTCCAGTTGCTCTGTTGGAATGAATGAATATTAATACCTAGATGATACACTTAGCACTATGTCGTATATCAGTGCTTGTATCACTAGGATGACAAAGAAAAAGAACGTACTCTCCAGTCGCTCCGTTGGAACAAATGAAGAGAGAGAACAAGAAGCGAAGTACTATAAGTATCAAGGTTGGTATTACAATTGTTGGAGACTCCAATTGGCATTGTGTGCTCCAACACTGTGATGGCAGAACTAAGTGAATTGAAAGAAAGCCTGTGAAATGTCTCTGTAAAGGAGT
Organism: Phylloboletellus chloephorus; assembly: GCA_038091355.1. Lineage (NCBI taxonomy): Eukaryota > Fungi > Basidiomycota > Agaricomycetes > Boletales > Boletaceae > Phylloboletellus > Phylloboletellus chloephorus. Next base: position 13,097 of record JBBPOI010000371.1, on the reverse strand, counting down.
GACTACGAAAGGAAAGTGTAGCAAGCGGGGATATGACGAAGCTCGCAGTCGAGCGGTGGATGGTGACAGAGCCGGTGCGAGGAGCTCGAAAGGAAGAAGCATGGGATCTGCCTCGCCCGCTTTGCCCGTAGATCTTACGTTGCGGCTGTCGTGCCTCGCTTCGCTGTAACGTGCTCAATTGTCCGGGTATCGGGTATAAGCTCTTTGTCGGACAGCTACTCCCTGCTCCCCAACCATAACTTCCACGCCAGGATACAGAAGATGGCACCTTCAAGGATCGTCGTCCGAACCCTTGAGTTCATGATCAACTATGAAAGTGGGGCTGCTGTATGGTCTCTTACGCCCCAACAGCGTCGCCGTAGAACCACCCGCAAGCTCAGCCACGCCAAGATCTTCCTCAGCGACGATCGCACCAGTTCGGTGATCTAAACGGAACGTCATGCCAGCCAAGCTCTCCTGCATCCGTCGTTCATCGTCATACGGAAGCAAGAGTTCACCAAAACCAGACCGCGACGTCAAGGACACAATGGCAGCGATTGAACCAGGGGGACTCGTCAGCCACAGCTTGCGACGCGCTCGCCTGTGCAAGTAATGTATCGCCAGTCCGATGAATCCGATGAGGATCAATAAAGTAGAAAGAACATGAGTCGGGAGCTCCCTGTGAGCAACGATGAGACTACGGGGCTTGGAGGAGAACAGACAAAAGGCTTACTCTACGAACAGACGTGAGATTTCAGACGTGAGTTGTGCGGGTATTGTCGTGTTTCTCGCGCCGAAGTAATTCGCTTTGGCGGCGACGGCGAGATGCTGGGTCTGTAGACCGATTAGTAGAGAATCTCGCGGATACATGTCAATGATTCTACTCGCATAGACGATCTCGGTGGCGTTGAGGAATCCATATTCATCTTGAAACACGGTCAACAGTCCCCCAGGTTGCTGTGCCGCGTAGCGGTAGATTGCATCAGGAATGCCAAAATTAATGGCCGTTGCTCTTGACGAGATGTAATAATTGTCGCTCTGGTCAAATACAACCCTGCAATGGTTAGACGTTGCTTTGAACAGCTGAGCGTGGTCGTGACCTACCCATTGTACGGGCGTCCATTCTGAGGACTTCCAGTGACATTGTTGGCGCCTTCCTCTGGATTCAATATCGTACAAGGGCCAAGCGCGCCGTTGCTAAGATCCATTGACGTCCCCACAGTGTACACATTCATCGTCGGGTTACAATACACGCTCGCCACCTGGGGATTGCTGTTACTGGAGTTGCTCATGAGGTAGAACCAGAACACGACCGGCTGGAATACAATGCCCAGACCCGGTGAAGCGCAACTACTAGCATTGATAACACCGTATTGGGCGGCACCGTTGCTAGGGTTGAACACGGCGTTTGCAGAGCATCCGCCGGAAAATGTGGCTGAGGCAACGTAGCTTCCATTCGCAGTCGCTACATTAAGCGAGGCAGGACTGGCACAGTTGACTTCGGTCTGAATGGCAGTGGTATTTACTGCAAGAGTCCCATTGAGGTAGGAACCTGGGGGAGCCTAGCGATGGTACGAACGAGAATCATCAGTGAAGAATATAGAGCATAGAAGTGCCCCTACCTGGAATTGAGCCGCAGACCAGACGCCGTGGACAAAAGGCGGATCTCCCAGGTTGTCATAGACTGTGGGAGTGAGCAGAAATTCTTCGTCATCGCCAGATATGTGCTTACCTGCACCGAGGGCAAACTAGATCACCTTGAGTGAAATTATTCGATGGCAGTAAACACATAACTTACTCCTGCGGAAGCCAAGAAAGCATCCAGTTGATCTATTTCAGGTGAGAGCGCAATGGTGCTCATCATGAGAGCAGCAGCATCTACAGACCATGTGAGCGAGCCAATTCTTAGTATGGAGCCCACAGGCGAACCAGATGTATGGGAGACTTGTTGCACTTGCAAGAGTGACCCGGCCAGAGGCTGTAGAAATACAGCAGAAAGTGCAATAAGGGTCGAAACGTTGATCAAGTAATGTTTATGCATGAACGAGCGGTAAAGGACGACTAGTCGGCTGTGGAACTTGTGAGGATATTAGAACTAGGCGAAATGACGATGTTCGCACTTCAAAGCAATCTATTTGCTTGTTCAGCAGACACGGAAATGACAAGGATTGAAGACTCACGTAGTCCATAAGGATGCTTCGAGGGGCGGGTGCATTACCCTCCGACAGTGTCACATATGGCTATTGAACAGATACCGTGACCATCGTACACCGGTGGACACTGACATACCTGATAGCATCGGAGCATCCAATCCGATGCGGACCAGAAGGCCACAAGGGGTACAACGAGAAGGGTTGGAGAAAATGACTGGGATCACTGTCATCAGTCAGCAGGGCAGGCAAATTCAATGTGCTCACCGTCAAAATCTGATTTGATACAAAGCTGAAAACATTTGTGGTGGAAAAAGTAAAACCTGCGGCGGTTTTATGCAACTGCGCTAGTAAAGAATTCCGTACATACCGTTCTGCGTTTGTGATACATGTAATGCGACTTGCAACGCGATGCCAAGGAAGATCATGAGCAGGGAGACCCCACCGACAAACCAGAAGTTGAGCACGAAAGGCTGCTGAGCCAGTGTCATTAAGAGAGTGTTTAGGATGACGATGTGCACACATATCGCGGTGGGCGCTTTCCCGAAAGCCCAGGAGTGGGTATCTGGTGAACAGAAGGTTGGAATCTAGGTGAACGCAGGGAAGCAGACACCGTCGGAGTCATCGATGGCAAAGACAACCGGTGCATGAGAGGACAAGGGGGTGGACTTGGGCGAGCACAGCGCACCTCTGCCTTGAGGCAGATCTAGACGGTCGTTATGCGTCGGCAAATGCGCCTTATTGTAAATACAAATTAGGACTTGTGGGGGTCCACAACAAGTCGGCTACTTCGGCTACCTCGGCTAGCTTGGCAAGAAGTTCCGCTAGTGTAGCTGAAGCAGTTGGCGTCATGTGACCCGGTAGCTAGCTCATGTGACCCGCTCACGTATCATGTGATCCCTGTCCAAACAATATCAGGTGACTGTTTCCTCGTCATGTGATAATTCCCACAGCACATGCGCTGACAAATCGGGATTCCCACCAGTGTGTGCTCTACAAGTTTATACCTGTGGCCAGCCATGGGAGTAACTTATAAAGCCCACTTATCTCGAGAAAACTTACATGTTGTGCTGCCCGCTGTGGCGCGCCCGCGATACCACGTGACGTGGGATTCCACTCCTTCCATTTCTGGAATGCTCACGCATCACGTGAGTTCGGGTTCCGTCGTTCGTTTCCGCCTTCGGACGGACGGGTCGGCACGGAACGAGCAGGGTTAGGGTTAGGAGAGCGGGCGAGACGAGCTCGTCATCGCTGTTCAGTTGGTTGCGTGCACATACCCACACACTCTCTCATCAATGGTGCATGGTCCAGCGGACAACATTTGTTCGTTTGTGAAGTCAATTGAGGTGCGACAACGACGACAACGACTAAGCCACGTGGCCCCACGAATGACGACGAAACAAAAGGGGGGGATGGCGCGCTAAGACAAACTGTGAAACAGCTAGTACAGTCCCATGCTAGCTAGTAGGGTTGTGTGTAGGGTCGTCTTCAGTATCGTAGTCATAGCTTCGAGCGGAATGGCTCCTGGTGCTTGAACGAGGCGGCGACGAGAGCACAGCGCACGTGTGGGAACTTGAGTTTGTGGAAGTCAGGGCAAGTGTTCAATGAGAAGTAGGGGGGAACCTACTGCTACTGGGTGGCGGTCACAGATGCGGTGCTGGGCGGTCCCAAGGCTGGATCAGGCTGGCGGTGGTAGTATGACTGCGAAGTGACGATGATGTCTTCGAGGTGTTCGAGCAGCCCTTCGTGCTTGTTTTGAGCCTTGGATTTCATCTGCGCGATCAACAACTTAACTTCGCACTAGTAGAAAAGGTACAGGGGTCAGCTAGCAAACGCGAATGCGAGAGAACGAAGAATGAATCAGGTGTGAGATTACCTAGAAGATGAGGAACAGTTTATATCGAGCTCGATCCCCCGATCTTCGAGGAGCGTCTGTACCTGCATGAAGTTGCTTGCGCGTGCACTGATTGTATACTTACTCATATTGTTGTTCTTGTATGCCATCCGCGCCACAATTAGTTGTGAACTGGATACTATTTTGTGTGCGTCAGGATTGGGATTCGGAGCGCGTGAACAGATACAAATTGACATTTGAAAGGAATTGGTGTACTGAGTCGATCATTTCTCGGAAGTGAACTCGATACTGCACCCATCGAGATCGGGGCGCTGAGCAGAGGTATGGATCAGCCATCAAAGCTTACCCTGGCACATTTTTGATGCACGGTATCCAAATACAAACAAAAGCACGTCGATGATGTTCAATACACCCGAGTCATTGGACCCACGATCGACGAGAAAGACGCACCTCGTGGAAAGGTCGTCCGATATCCTGTCGCCCCGCATAGTACTTAAAGTTGACCAAATATGATTGTGTGAACGACTTACTGGGCCTTTGGCCGCTCTTCTTCCAATGGAGGCGGCAGCGGTGGGTGTGCGTTCACATGGATCCATGGTCGGACGGTGTCGTTGTCTTGAAGAGCGAAAGCGGCGGCCTACTGACGCGCTGGCTCGCAGTGCACGGGTTCATGGATTCAATAGCAGGGGGAGGGGTCGCAGGAGGACAACGTCAAAGGCAGCCGAGTCGACGGATGTCGTACCATCTTAACTGGACGATGTGCAATGAGTCAGAGGTGGTGAGCAGCGAGCGGCGCTCGGTGCGCTATGCGTGCTTACTTCATCCACCCAAATTTGGCAGGTGCAGGAGGCAAAGGGAGACCGCGCGGAGGTCGTCTGCAACACAAGGAGGCGCTGCGACGAGAAATGAGGCGGGCTGTGACGTACCGAGATGGGGTTCGTGGGAGAGACAAGAATTTGACGAGTTATCGCGGTAATGCGCGTCCAGTGCATGGATAAGTGAGTAAAGTACTTTACGCCGAAAAACTTACAGGGCACAGCATGTTTGTTTCCTCGGTTATCCCCACTTATGTTATGATACACAATTCAAGGTTGATGTCAATTGGACGCCAGCCTCCCGCAAACATAAACAATGCCACACGGTTGGGCACAGCCACTGAGATGTGTCGCCGCTTGAAAAATAAGCGGACACCCTTGACCCGCGTGCTCGTTCTCGTTTTCGACCACACCCTCATTCGTGTCCCACCGCCATCTCCCTTTCCCTATCCCAATGTGCGTGTTCCTGCTCACTGTCGCGTCCAATGCGTGTCTTTCGCGCGTCGGGCGCGACTTTTCTTTGCGCGTTCGGTGTCCAGACATCGAACCATTCAATCCAATCTGATACCTTTCTTTCAGCATGCGTGAAATCGTCCACATTCAGACTGGCCAGGTGAGCTCATAAGTCCCCTTTGCACCCCATCTCACTCATGCGTGTATTCCAAACAGTGCGGTAACCAAATCGGTAAGCCCCATCGGCAGCCGTAGTCCGCCATTCATCGATATCGATATACCATTTCCTCCAACAGGTGCCAAATTCTGGGAGGTGGTCTCCGATGAGCATGGCATTGAGCGGGATGGTCTTTACAAGGGAAACAATGACATGCAGCTCGAGCGTATCTCGGTCTACTACAACGAGATTGGGTCCAACAAATATGTCCCTCGTGCCGTTCTGGTCGATCTCGAGCCCGGAACCATGGACTCTGTCCGCTCCGGCCCGCTAGGTGGTCTTTTCCGCCCCGACAACTTTATCTTTGGACAGAGTGGTGCTGGCAACAACTGGGCGAAAGGACGTGAGTCATTCACCCTAGCATCTTATATGTCTATTTCCCTGAACTTTACCCTAAGACTACACCGAGGGAGCGGAGCTGGTCGACTCCGTCTTGGATGTTGTGCGCAAGGAGGCCGAGGGCACTGACTGCCTTCAAGGTCCGTATTGTCCTTGCACTTGACAAGGTTCTCCATACGAGTGATGAACCATAGGCTTCCAAATTACCCACTCCCTTGGTGGTGGTACCGGTGCCGGAATGGGAACTCTCCTTATGTCCAAGATTCGGGAAGAGTACCCTGACCGTATGATGTGCACCTACTCGGTTGTCCCAAGTCCTGCCGTCTCGGACACCGTCGTGGAGGTCAGCTTCTCTTTCCCTTTCATCAGGCCCACTCCACTCACCATCTATGCAGCCCTACAACGCTACCCTTTCCGTCCATCAACTGGTCGAAAACTCTGATGAGACTTTCTGTATCGACAATGAGGCACTCTACGACATCTGCTTCAGGACTCTTAAACTATCTACCCCTACGTATGGTGACCTCAACCACCTGGTTTCTTTCGTCATGTCTGGTATCACTACTTGCCTCCGCTTCCCTGGTCAATTGAACTCCGACCTTCGGAAACTCGCTGTCAACATGGGTATGTTGCGCAACTAGTTTGCTCTTCCGTCGGCTAACGTACGGATGTCAAAGTTCCTTTCCCTCGTCTCCATTTCTTCATGACTGGCTTTGCTCCCTTGACTGCCCGTGGCAGCCAACAATACCGCGCTGTCACTGTTCCGGAGCTAACGCAACAAATGTTTGATGCCAAGAACATGATGGCTGCTTCGGACCCTAGACACGGTCGCTACCTCACCGTAAGCTTACTTCTAGTTTATTCGTCGTTTGCTCAATGTTTTTTTACAGGTTGCCGCTGTATTCCGTGGCAAGGTGTCCATGAAGGAAGTTGAAGAACAAATGCAGAACGTGCAGAACAAGAACTCGGCTTACTTCGTCGAGTGGATCCCCAATAATGTGCTGTCGGCACAGTGTGACATCCCTCCTCGTGGTGTCAAGATGGCTGTTACCTTTTTGGGCAACTCAACTGCCATTCAAGAACTGTTCAAGCGGGTCAGCGACCACTTCACTGCCATGTTCAAGCGCAAGGCCTTCTTGCACTGGTACACGCAAGAGGGTATGGACGAGATGGAGGTTTGTGTTGACCCACGTTGGTGTTGCCGCATGCTTAATGTCAACGGTAGTTCACGGAGGCGGAGTCAAACATGCAAGATCTCATTGCTGAATACCAGCAATACCAGGACGCAACGTAGGTGCATGCCTGACCCCGCGGAACATATCGCTAACGTGTGTTGTTCAGCGTCGAGGAAGAGGGTGAATACGAAGAGGAAGTGCCCGCAGAGGAGGAGCAGTAGACGTTAAAACACCCACGCAACTTACGATTGCTTCTACCTGTTTCCTTGTTCTCTTCACGACGAAAACTTAGGTACCCCGCTATTGGTCTTCCTTCGTGTTTGATGCCATGTTCATGTTCTTAATTTCACATCCCCGTTACCCTAGTCAGCAATCAGGAGTTTTCATTTCTTATATCAATACCCCAGTGATGGTGTGCAACAACCCCGCAGGAGTTCGGACAGTCTCATTCCCGCGCTTGGGTTAATGTTTTTAAGCAGACGAAAATGAAACTCTCGTTTAATGGACTCTACCGCGGAAAAGTTCAAACTAAGGGCAATTGCCAGCACCGGCTACAGATTACTTGTCGTGGTCTTGAAATAACTGAGCGATCGATAAGTGTTTAGATGTCGGGGTCTCTGAATTTCGATCATATGCTGCCACTCCGTTCGCAAGCGAGCGCGTTGGAACCTGCCCCCCCACCGCTCCCCGATGTCCCCCTGGCTTTGGCGAGCTCTTTGCTGCCGCGAGCGATGGATGCGGGGGGACGTGGCTTGAGGGTCCGCTCAAGTCACCAAACCCGCCCGGAAATACGATAGTTTGCCGGATCCCGTGACGCCCGAGACAAACGAAAAAAAAAAAAAAAAAACACACGCTCTGTTTTTTTTTCCCATCCATCGTGCAAAACTACTACTGAAATGATTTTTCGTTCTCGCTGTGTATATTGCGAGCCGTCGTTTCGTTTCTGGCAGCACCACTGTGTACGGGCGCCGCAACGTCTCCCATTGCAGCTCCTGAAGTGGCTTTCTGGTGCAAAATCAAATCGAGGTTTTTTTTTTAATTCTCCACGATCCCTTCGTTCGGCAGCGCGGGTTTCACTACGTCTATTCCTCGTGCTTGGCATGGAATTGGGAGTGTACATCCATTCTGAAGCAATTTACATTGGGCATTCGGAACCTCTTTGATTCGAACAAAAAAAAACAAGGTCGTGAAAGTCCCGGTCGCGCAACAAGCCCAGTGTTTGTTCGTTTCCATCCCCATACATAACTTTCGACGCCTCGGATACTTCAACGGCGCGCAGCAGCAAATCCATAAAAGAGTCCACTAGGTCCTTCGTGTCAATCTTCCGGAACGGCAAAGTATAGTCACCAATCGTCATCGGAGAAATCATCTTCGGCGGTGGGCCGCAGAGCTGGGGGCGCGGATGGCATATCGTTGGGGTCGATCTCGGCGTCGTTGGGGTCATCATATTCTGCCTTCGCTTCAGGAGGTGCAAGCACCTGCGCACAATCGGGCTGGTGAGAAAGGCGCTCTTTGCGCTGCTCGTCGATGGCGAGACCTTCTGCCATAGATTTCCACATACGCAACTGCAAACTGAGCGAGGGAGACGATGATGAGCTTATCAACTTGTTCGAGTGCCGAGGCTTGCTTACAGGCTATCGTCGCCGGCGCACGTCCTAGTGTCCGTTTGCATATGCAACACCTTTGCACTGTGCGGTACCGTCTGCCCTGGATCGGTCTCCATCAGGGCCTTCACAAGCTTCTGGACGTCCACGATACAGGCCGCTGGGAGGATACCAGGCTTGGGTATATCGTCCTCTAATTTGACTTCACTCTCCTCTAATTTCGCCGTCCGAGGTGTTCCATGGCGTATTGTGGACCTTCTGCTCCGTTGCGGAGATCGAGAACGAGAGTACCTGCCCATCTCGGATTTGCTCTGCGTCTCGATCAGACGAGCTGTCTACTGGCAAACCCAAGATGACGTGCCTTGGCTTGGTCGAATGGGAGTAATTCTGAAAGTCCAGAGGACCACGATTGCACATTGACGCCTGCGCGTTCAAGAACCGCACGCGCCATGGCTTCGTCATGCACGAGCACTATCAACGGAATCCCACTCTTGTTTGCGTCGTGGCTGAAAAGGTTTTGCAACCGCATATAGAGCCCTGCTTCATCGTCTTCGACGACTTGAGAGAAATGGGGGCTCTAGAAACCCAAGATCAACGACGATGTGAGAGGAGACGACGTTCAGCAACGACGTCACCTTTGAGCCAGGATTGCTCCTCTTGAGCGGCGTTTTTAGCTTTAGGTGGACTGTTGAGCCAGTGAGCTGCTCAAAGAAGGCCGGAAACAGGGCATCCGTCCAGCCGACTTCGATCAACCGACAGTCCTTCAGGCGGTCGTCTCTGCACCTATTGTCTACGGTCCATTCTCCCAGTACGAGTGACACGACGTGTAGGCAACCGAGCCAAGGTGGCGGAGCTAGACCAACATTGCCTGGTGAGAGATCCCTCGTGATCAGTCTATACATGGTCCTGCAGAGTGTTTGGCATGCATCAACGACGCCCCGGTCGTTGGAAGGGACAGAAGATGAACCTTTGACATTCAAAGTACGCTCGATAGTGGATCACATCGGACCCAGTCTTGACATAGCCTCGATTAGCCTGACTGTTGTCTTGTGGCTCTTCGAAATCCCGTCGGTTTTTGTTTCGCGGTCGCTGCTTGTAAGTAGAAGCCTTGGCGGATAGTTCGCTAAGCGAACGGAAGTAGATTGGCGACAGCGAGAGGAAGTCAGCTGCTCTCCATGGACCTCTTGGGATCCTGAGACGGTGCTTGTGTGTGAACTCGAGCATCTGCTCGGTCGTCATTAAAAGGTAGGAAGCTCCAGATGGGAGAATCCCTTGTGCAAGTGAGAACTTGGACTAGCTATTGATATTGATTCATGATCATACCCAAGACGAGCTCGACTGGAGAGTCCTTTCCCCCCGGTCGAAGAAGCTTGGAGGTATCGGAAAATATTGCTTCGATCATTGGATTATCATTGTACATTTTGAACCTAGATCAAGTGGTGGATTGAATGCCGCCACACAAGTCCTCGAGGAGACTTACCATCCGTTCGAGTGGGCTCTGTGGCCCGATATCTGGTAAAACACTGACTGGGGGTACATCTGATCCTGGTAACACAAGGTAGTAGTCAGATGCAAGATAATCGCGGTGTGAACAAGTCATACAACAATGGCAAGTTGGTCTTTGTCTAACGCAGGTCTGATACAATCCATGATCTACACAAACTGGGAGTATTAACCCAAACCACGCCCGCCTGACAGAGAACGAATGCCAGGGCAGCCAAGCTTGCCTCACCCATCCGCCTCGCCTGCGTCTATCGTCATGCTGGGACTGCCACTCCATCGGGCTGCACCGTACGTGGCTCCTCTGGCGCTGGTTCCGCCACATCGCCATCCACTGGCGCAGGTACCGCTTTGGCGTTTTTGCCCTTCCCCGGTGGCGGGGGATGGTAGACCTTCTCCTACAGGTAACGTGAGCACGTAGTACAGATCCAGTTGGAGACAGTGAAACCTGCCTTCTTCTTCTTGGCCTCTTTCTTTGCGTTTGGATCTGGATACGCTAGTTGCTCGATCTTCTGCCACTCATCATTCGCAAGGAAGGCCGCCCGTATGGGCTCCAGCAGGCTGGTGATCGCATCTCGCACTGCGGCCTTCAGATCACCTGGATGTATCTTCTTGGCTGCAAAGTCGTCTTCGAGCTCCTGGTAAGTCCTGTAATGGCTCGGACCTCCGCCCTTCTCTCGGGTGATCGTGAACACCGTCCCTTCCGGCGCGTCATCTGTGGCAAAGGCCTTCTGAGATCCCGTCGACTCCTTGCCTTCCTCCTCATCCTCTCCTGTATCACCCCGTGATCGCTCCAAACGAAGTTCGCTTATGGGTATCAACACCGCCCTGAGGAAAGCCAGTAGCCCGTTTTCCGTCACATTGCCCTCCTCACAGAACGCTTTCTTGATCTTCCTCTTCACAACTTCGGGCCCATCCAAAAAGTCTATTTTCGAGTCTGGATCTGAAGACGACATCTTGCCGCCCATCAAACCGGGAACCATTGTGTTCATGAGATGGGCACGCTTGGCGTAACCGAGTCTCGGCAAGTACAGCTCTGCGTACGTGAAAATCTTGCGCTAGCGACAGGGGCTTCAAGTTGATGGACTGCAGCACAGACAGGATCAAGGACGAACCTGGTCGGCACCTCCGAATTGGAAATCGACACCGAGGTACTGCTCGTCGAGGGCTTGTAGGCCGGGGTAAATCAGACCGCTCAAAAGGGGGCTCTCTACCTGTTTCACGACCTCTGAACCGGCCTTTTTCGCGTCGTGCTCCGTAACGATGGTGCAGAGCTTGTAGTTGTCCATATTGTACTCTCTCGAGAGTTGGTAGTCGGAGCCTTGAACGAAAATCAATCTCGCGGTCGGAATACCGAGGGAAGTGAAGACGGCGCGGAGGATGAATTCATAGTATTTCGTCCTGTAGGCGACGAGGTCCAGGGGGGCCTTGAGGTTATCGAGGAAAGCATGGACGTCTGAGATGCGAGTGAGGAGGATTTATTTCGGTGATGGTTAGGTGGACGTACCTGCGAGGAGAATCTTGACCTCGACGCCGGCTCTAAGGAAATCGGCGATCTTGGTGAGCGGAACCAAGTATCCGATGTGTGCTGCGGGACGATGATGGGTGCTGCTTTGCACGGCTGAAGACGACAGAGAAACGTACGGCGTCCGGTCGGGGTAGTGCCTAGTGTGAGTCAGTGAATCACGCTTTGTTCATCTGTAGGAAAGGAGGCGGACCCCAGTAGGCCTTGGGCGCCCTGCCGTCGACAAGGACAGCCTTGATGATGTCGCCTCCAAGGACTTCTTGAAGTCGGCGAGTAATCAAGTGGTACTTTTTCTCTACGGTTTCGTCTGATGCCATCCCGGGTGGAAGGAAGGAAGGAAGTTTCAATCAGGAAAGTGTAGAGACCCGACTATCTACTGGCTAGCTACCCCTGCAAGCATTGGCCAATATAACAATTATTAGATGACCCCGTGGAGATGCAGACAGGAAGCGAGTTGTGAAACGAGACTGTGCTCCGAATAGCGCAAGGTGCCCTGTTGCACGACAACTGTACCTCCCTAGTGCTTTCACTGTAATCTGTACCCTACTTGACCCTTTCCACAATGGCCGCTTCTCCACAGCCTATCGCATGCCAACCCGCTAATCCCCCAGACTCCAACACCTCCAGCTCTGTCGCCACCTCCTCCTCCTACTTCCTGGGCTCCCCCCTCTCCTGGCGTCCCGGCTCGTTTGGAAGCCGCTTCTACCCCGGATGCTCCCCCGGACAGCTCCTGGGTCCCCTCGAGTACGCATCCCCTCTCCACCCCATCATCTCACCCTACATTCTGTCCTCCCCAGCCCCAGTGACTTCAAGTGCGCCAGGTTGTCCTCCTCACTTGAGAGCGACCAGGGCTCAATCCTCAACGCCCTCTCCACCTTCGACCGTCAGGACGAATTGGTCAGTCATCCCAGCTAGTCGCAGCATTCATCCGTCGCTCACACCCCAACAAGTGTCGCAACTATTCATGCTGTGGTCTCCAAATAGACGACCTCCATGCATTGGTACAGCATTTCGAGCAAGTCCATGTCGTCGTCGTCGACCAATTGGGTCGTCCCCACCCACAGTTCCCGGTCGCCGCATTCCCCCCCGCACGCCAGCCGATCTCTTACTTCCCCAATGCAAATCAGCACCTCTCACCGAGCCATCACCACGGCGGTTTTGATCCGGATGACATGGAACTCGACGTCGATCAGAGCAGCACACCCTCTTCCAGTGCCCCCACCACTCCCGATACCCCTTCCACCACTCCACTTTCGTCACATCCCACCCACTCGTTTAGCCATGTTGGTCCGTCGGAAAAAGACTGCTCGCCTCGTTCGCCTGTCTCAGCCTTTGATACAACGACAGTGCTTCCGACCCGCTCCATCCATGGTCATTCAATTGCAGCCTTCCCCTCTTCCCGAAACAGCGTTCCCAATCTCACAAAAAGTCCCGAACCATTCAATGGCTATGCAGGTTACTCTGATTACTCGTCGTCTATGCCAG
>JBBPOI010000370.1:0-15246 GCA_038091355.1 Phylloboletellus chloephorus | reverse complement strand
AGGTTGAATACGAGGTTGATTATGTTGTTGACTCTCGTTTAAAAAGGAATAAGCTTGAATTCCTAGTCCACTGGAAGGGCTATGGAGACGAGGATTGGACTTGGGAGCCAGAAGGCCACTTAGCGTCAGCCAAGGAGGCAGTCCGTGATTTTTATAAATGATGTCCATCAGCACCCCAAAAGCTTAGGATGGCGGTGTCGGACTTCGATTCATTATTTAAACCATACGAAAATATGACCACGGTCAGACAGATTTGGTCTCGCCTGGAAGTCGATCCCTAGAAGGGGGGTAGTGTTAGAAACACAAAGCTTGAGCTGCTGTGTGCTCGCTTTTAGCCCACGTCTTGGTGGTCAATATTTATTTTCATTATATTTATGAAGTTGAGCTGCTGAGCGCTCCTTCAGTAAATACTTGTTTTCCAGTCACGTGACCATGGGAACATGCACGTGATCGTGGGAATTATCTATCCATTCACCCTTTCACCTCTTCACACCTTCACGATATCACATTTTCACATATTTCACCATTTCACATAATCACATTGAACCTTGTAGCATAGATAACAAGTATAGCAAGCGAATAGTAATATTCGCTCTTATCATACATAGTATTAGTAATATGCTGCACATATGTGCACGGACCATGTAGCCTTAGTATATAAGGATGAATGAATACGCCCCAAGAACTCTAGTCAAGTTCTTGTGGGTTTTGGCCTACATTCTTGGTTCGATCTATCGTTTACTAGTTGAGGTATAGTGTGAGCGCGCAGGGTCTTTCTTAGACTCTAGTGTTGCGACAACCTGGGCTAAGGGTTCTATGAATAAGAATATTAGTAAGCCCAAGTGTGACATCAAGTCACATCATGTGATGTCATGCATGACTGCATGATAGGGTGTGACATCATGTGATGTCACATCACATGTTGAGTCATGTGACCTAGTCTGTCACGATGACCCAAGAAAATAAGTAAGGTAAGAAATATCTGTAGAATAATAAGGAGAAGGAAATAAAATAAGGGGAAAATAGTCTATGCAAGCCAGAGGGTGGACGTCGAGTCCTGTGTTCCTAACATGCAGAGTCAAATAGGTCGTGGACTATTTTTTTGTCACCAGAGCAGAGAGCTCTGGTTTGGTTTCCAGAGTTGTGGTCTTAGCTGTCCGCCTTTAGCCGCCCGAGAGGACGACTTCGGACAATCCTTCGCCATATGTCCAGCAAGCCCGCAAAACATACAGAGCTTGTTGTCGAAGCGGTATTTTCATTCGGCTATGGTAAGTTTACCATCTTTGCCTAATTTTGATGAGAGGTCCGATTTCGGAGGAACGAAGGGAGTGGTGCCCTTTCCCTTAGACTCCTTAGGATCTCTAGGGGTGGCAGAAGTTTTGTCGGAGGGTTTGTCGGAAGATCTGATAGGAGGAGGAGGTTTCGCCTGCCTGCTAAGTTCGGATCTATGCTCCTAGTAGCGGGCATTGATAGCATGGGCAAGAATCCGGAGTTCAGAGAGGATAGGGGGTTTTCCGACACGAGAGATTTCGTCTTTGATATGGTCAGGAAGACTGTTGTAAAAATGGTGCCGGAGTACGCCTTCTCTATAACCTCGGACTTGTGAAGCAATCCTGTTGAACTCAACAACATACTTGTTGATCCATTGTCCATCTTTCATAGACAAGTGGTCGAGCTGGTGTTCCACATCTCCGACGGGGTCATGCGGACCAAAGTTCATCTGAAGTTGTCGGATAAACTCCGTATAGCTGTCCATCCAGAGGGGACGGAACATCGGATCTTTGACCTGAAGCAAATCTGGTTTGAACCATTCTAGCGCCATGCCTTTGAGATAAGACTGCATGAAGGTGACTTTAGCACAGTCCATATGGAAAGCGTTAGGATGATCTTGGAAGTTCAGTTCGCAATGCACCAGGAAAGCCCGGAGTTTGCGCAGATCAACTCCATCAAACTGATCAGGTTCTCAGACTTTGGTGCAGGGGGTAGAGTCGGAAGCGGGATGACGGGCGGAGCGAGCAAGATTTTGAATAGCCGAAGCTAACTGTCCAAGTGTATCGCTGGGGATATGCTCATCTTCATCATCATCTCCGGGGGACGGAGGTCCGTCGTCAGGAGGTTCATCTCTGGGATAGTCCGGATCTGTAACAAGTCGCTAGGACCTATTCCACAGGGACTCCACTACTACACTAATTGGGCGTACTAAACCCAACTAGTGATGGATACAAAGTGCAAGTGCTCACAGTGCACTGCAGACTGGCAAGGAGAAAGTAAGGAAAAGGACAGCTGTCAACACCGGAGTGCTAACAAGGGCCCTGTACAAACAACTACTACTTTAATGATCACACTCACACACTAACTACCACTCAATGGACTTGATGCCGAAGCAAACAAGTGGATTAAGCTGGGGATTTACTATGATACATGTCTCTTTATATACCCCAAGCTACTGTGCACGGACCAAGCTGTGTGTGGGAAATAGAAGGTGCTAATTAGGATACGTGTCAAATGTGTGTGAATAAGAAGCATTAATAGAAGTGGTAATTAAGAAGGCTATACGCCTTATGTTATTTAATAAAGCGGAGATTAAAAACACATGTTATGTCATGTGACACACTTATGTAATAGCTAAGTATTATGCCAGCTCGAGTGTTCGATCCTGGCTAAGTCCAATTCTTTTCCTATAGGGGTGTTTGTTCGTATAGGAGAGGCAACGCGTTTATAACAGGATCCTCTGAATCGTTTTCATCATTGGAGTCATGAAAGTCAGGCAGTCTGCGCTGACTGATGGGGGACATAGTATCCCTCTCTAGGTTGTCGGATGGGAGTTCGACAATACGTGGTCCTGGAGTAGGTGATAGTGGGAGGGGACGTGATACTGAAGCAGAAATAGGGGTCTGTCGAATGGAGAAACTCCGAAACTGATCCTATGAGTTCTGGGCCTCGCCAACCACTTCTGTGAGAGCTCAATGGGTCATCCCTAGGGGGCGAAAGGCAGTTAGAGCCTGAAGCCAAGGTCTGGGATCGCGTGATACGAGTAGCCATAGTAAGACTTGTTCGACAGATGGGAGTTTGAATATACTGTTAAATTACTGCTGATAGAAGAGCAAGTTCAGAGATACTGTTAAAAATGCAGGAGTGGAAAGCAACTGCTAAGCTGTGCAAGGATGGAGGTGCCGAACTGTCAGGCAAGGCCTGGGTCAGCTCCGGAGGAACTCTGGAGGGCGGAGTTAGTTCTCGGGGTGGTGGGACGTTGGCTTCACCTTATGTGGTGCGCCTCTGCCGCAAGTCAGTCCCAGATTTCGGAGGTTGGAAACGGAGTGAGGGGAGCGAGACTTAGTCTTCAGAAGGACTAATCTGGCGAGCAATCTAAGAGTAGAGCCTGGAGAGACTCAGAGGGCGGAAAGGAGCTAAGGCCAAGTTGATATTCGAACTGCGGAATACAGGGATAGGCTCGTACTTTAAATACCCAGATTGTAAGTAGATTACGGAGGGAATATTACGAGTGGGATCGGAGGAGTATCACGAGTGAAACAAACCTGGAGTCCCGTCACAAGAGTGGGAATCCTTGTTTCTGAGACCCAGAGCTGTCAGAGAGTGAGACAAGTATTTGAAATACCTTCTGACAGCTTTTGAAATCAGAGAACAAGATCGGGGTCTCATCCCAACAGTTGAATGTCGGGGACTAGACTCTGAGACGAAGGATGTGAAATCTATGAACGATTTTGAAATAATGTATCGGGAGGAGAAATTAAATAAAAGTCCTAGAGGTCCGGAGACCCGGAGTTACGTTCTGATAGAGAACACACTGGAGTTCACTTCTCTTTGAAGCAAAGTTGCGCTCAGAGTGCCGGAGTTGTAGGTAGAGGTTCGGAGTTGTGCTCGGAGGGTCCAGGATATGACACTATGACGCTCTTGTACTACAAGTACTTAACTAAACCAAACTAGGAACAAAGTTCCCACAGCCCTAAATGTGACGGGCGTCTTAGAATAAGAGAAGACTGGAAAAGGACAGTGCCTGACTCGCTTTAACGTCTATAATCAGAGACGCCACAGTCAAGGTGACTGGGAATCCCTGCTAGTGCTCTATGCAGGAACAGCAACATTATCCATATTTAGGGCGCCAGACGAGCGCATCAATAGCGTTTAGCAGGTACTAGTCCTGTGACCTTTAGGTGGTCATCATCCTCGTCTCCATACGTCTAGAGCCCGACAGACTGTTAGGGGAGTCACCCACTATGCTAGGACCTAACCCTGGTCACCAGGGAGACTCACATATGCATCAAGGGGTTTAATGCTCAAGTTGTAAAGCTAAGGGATCTACCCCTAGCTCATTCCTACTTATATACATCTCCAGGGTGGCAGTGTACTAGCCACCCTCTACCCTAGAGATAACAATAATAGTACATGACATCATAGTGATGTCATGGAGATATAAATAAGAGGTCTAGCCTATGCATGAGGCATCTAGCCTTACACATGAAGCGCCTAGGCTAAGGCATGCATCAACATGCCGTTGCCATAAGTCCATGGTCTAGAACCTGGGCTAAAGGTTCTTAGTAATAGAATATGAGTAAGCCCAAATGTGACATGGTGTCACATCATGTGATGTCATGTGTGACTGCGTGACAGGGTGTGACATGTGACAAGCATGACATAGTGTGACATCATATGATGTCACGTCACATGTTGAGTCATGTGACCTAGTCTGTCACGATGACCCAGAAAAATAAGTAAAGCGAAGAAATGTCTGTAGAATAATAAGGAATGCATAATAAAATAAGGGGAAAATAGTCTGTGCAAGCCAGAGGGCGGACATCGAGTCCTGTGTTCCTAACAACTAGTAGTAGTAGTAGTACCTTTTCAGGGTCCCTTGCTGGTACTTCAGTATCAGTGACTGGCCCTTTCCTCTTAAATTTTCTCCTTGCCAGTCTGCATCGTACTGAGAATGATTGCACCTTTGTAACAAGTCTTAGGGGATTAGTGTGTCCCTTTGACTTAGATAGTAGAGTCCCTGTGGTGACTGGTCTTAGGACTTGTTACACTTGGGACTAGAAATTACTCCCTCATGTTCGATGGTGCACTGAGCTAGGCTTTACAGCATGCATGGATTCTGACTGGACCTCAGACCCGACAACCAGACAATCTCAGACTGGTTGGCTTATCAAGCTAGCTGGTGCCACTTTCAGCTGGAACTCTCACCGGCAGAAAACTCTTGCTTACTCCTCTATAGAAGCAGAGTTTATGGCATTGTCTGATTGCGGCTACCAACTTACTTGGATTTGCAACCTCATGCAGGAAATGGACTACACCCTTCGCCCACTACCAATCTGCTGTGACAATTAGGGGGCAATCTTCATTGCATCTAACCCGATTACAGAATGCTGAAACAAAAACATTGAGGTGAAATGGTTCAGTATACACAACTGGATCACCAAGAAGAAGGTTGAACTCTTCTTCATTGAAGGTACCAGTAACCCTGCTGACATGCTTACCAAGGGGCTTGGCCACATTAATTTCATTGAATGTCAGGAACAGCTCAGACTCATTTTCTATGACTCACCACAGGCCGAATAATGTGCCATTCCACTTATGCACCTTACTGGCTGCTTAGTGAGGGGGAGTGTTGAACATGGCCTTATGCGTCATATATTGTTCACGCTCCTGAAGTAATTATTTAGTATTACTATTATGGGAACTCCATTACAGTAGTTATCAAGTCACATCAGTGACATGTCATATCCTATAATGTATATAAGACTGGCTGCAGCATGCACCATAACAGAGTTCTTCTTGACCTCTAACCACTACTTGCTCAGCACAAGTCATACCAGGTAAGCTAATTGCTTTCCTCGTCATATGTAGCCTGTTAGGATCTGGCATCTTCTTGATCTACCAAACCCTAATCCCCTTACTGTAGTGGGTAGTTACTAGGGACAGAGGTTGCTACTACTAATCTAATACAAATATGTGGAATAACAATGAGATGCTGATAATCCCAATTGCCCTAAAAGAGGTGGACATAAAGAAGTGAAAACTGGAAAGGGATGGTGCCCGGTATTGCTTAACGTCATAACCCAAGATGCCACAGTCAAGGTGACTGGAAACCCCCACTGGTGCACTATGTGGGGCCAGCAACATTTATATTTAGTATAGTGGACAACTGTACAAACTAGCATTGGCTAGGTGCTATACCCACTGGTGTCAGGTGCCAGGCCCATAGTGTTACGAATTAAGGAGCGTGGTGCCGAGCGCTGCCCTTACCCTACCTCTTTCTACGTAGACATTTGGCTAATTGGATTAGGGAGCGAGCTGCTGTGCGCCACCCCAAGTCCTTAGTCCTTACATTTGTTACCTTCAGGATCACGTGATTTGGTCACGTGATCATTCTCCTATTCCAAGTCATGTGATTGGAAGTCATGTGACATCAGTCATGTGACAACTAGTCATGTGATGTGGCCTAGCCACGTTTGGGCTCTTATCTTTAGACCCTTAGCCCAGGTCTGGACTCTGACCTCATGGCGGTGGTGCGTTGATATGCCCACACGTCTTCTTCTTTGCTGAGCCTGCTGGCAAGGGGCTGAAACGCCTCATGTCAAAGGGCTAGGCTCTTATCTTTGGTCCATGATGTCATTCATGATGTCATGGGCTATTATTGTTATCTGTAGGGTACAGGGTTGCCAGGTACCCTAGCCACCCTTCAGATGTATAAGTAGTGTAGAGGCTGGGGTATCGTCCCTCAGCTTTGCAATCCCTGAGTCACCTGCTCGTCAGGCTATACTAGGGCGCATGTAAGTCTCCCCGTCGGCCAGGGTTAGGTCAGACTAGGGGTGATGCCCTCTAAGCCGTCGCTATAGCCGGGCCCCAGGCTTAAGGGGATAAAGGATCTGGCGCCTGAAGCCAGCGGGTATAGCACCCGGTAAATGCTAGTTATGTGCTTGTCCGGCGCCATAAATAAGGATAACGTTGCTGCACTCCCATAGCGCACTAGGGAGGGTCGCTGGTCACCTTGGCCAGTCGTCTTGGAGCAAGACAATAATACAATTCCTCACACTGTCAGTTTCTGGTCTTCCTTTCTTCACGCCCGTACTTTTAGGGCAGTTGGCATTATCAGCATGCCATTGTTATTTTACATTTTGTAATAGATAAGTAGTAGATGACCTCTACCTTCTGTACATGTACTCTAGTATAGGGGGATTAGGGTTTGGTGGTTTAGGAAGACCCCAGATCCTAACAATATACATCTCCAGGGTGGCAGTGTACTAGCCACCCTCTACCCTAGAGATAGCAAATATAGTATATAACATCATAGTGATGTCATAGAGATATAAATAAGAGGTCTGGCCCATGCATGAGGCATCTAGCCTTACACATGAGGCGCCTAGACTTATGCATGCATCAGCATGTGCATGCCTGATGTCCATGGTCTAGAACCTGGGCTAAGGGTTCTATGAATAAGAATATTAGTAAGCCCAAATGTGACATAGAGTCACATCACGTGACGTCACGCATGACTGCATGACAGGGTGTGACATGTGACAAGCATGACATAGTGTGACATCATGTGATGTCACGTCACGTGTTGAGTCATGTGACCTAGTCTGTCACAATGACCCAAGAAAATAAGTAAAGCGAAGAAATGTCTGTAGAATATTAAGGAGAAGGAAATAAAATAAGAGGAAAATAGTCCCTGCAAGCCAGAGGGCGGACGTCGAGTCCTGTGTTCCTAACACCTTTGGGAGGAATCTGGGGCTGATAACATCCTAGGTGTCCGACTTCTTGAGAAGGCTGTAAGGCCTTCTATTATAAGACAGATTTACCTGCAAGATTGCAGGAGAAGACGGTGCAAGAATATATACCGACAGTCATGAAATTCAGCACAGCTGAAGAGTCTTTCGCCCTTCGTGGGCAATACCAGGCACAACCCTGGTCAAACAAAACTACCATTGCTGCTCCCTTTGGTGGAGCACGCATATATCCAGGCACTGGAGAGCCCATGAATATTGGGGCTACTGGTAAGCCCACATGCTTTAACTGCGGGCAGTCAGATCATCGAGTGGCCAGGTGCCCTCAACCAAAATTCCCCTGTCGGGAATGCACCTTCCTTGGGGAAAGGCATAAATACAGTTGTTGAACAGGCAACCAAGGAGGCTCGAGCCAGACTCAAGTTCAACAGGTGGCACCGACAGTGCCGGTACCAACAGAAGCGGCTGCTGGACAGCCTCAAGCACAAACTGACCTGAATAAGGTCAAAGAAATGTCATACACCGAAATGAAGGCATATTTTTATGATCTTCATGTGGCCAAGATGAAGGCCCAGGGAAAAGGATTCAGAGCTTAGCTGAGCTAGGCAGGCAAGCTCCGAAAATAGAAGTTGTAAATAGGTTTTCTCCTTTGGTCTTTGTTAGAAACACAAAGCTTGAGCTGCTGTGCGCTCGCTTTTGCCCCTGTCTTGTGAATAATATTTATTTTCATTATATTTATGAAGTTGAGCTGCAGTGCGCTCCTTCAGTAAATATTCATTTTCCAGTCATGTGATTGTTGGAACTTGCACATGACCATGGGAATTATATATATCATCACCCTTTCACCTCTTCACATCTTCACGATATCACATCTTCACATATTTCACCATTTCACATAATCACATTAAAACTCATAGCAATAGATAACAATTATAGTAAGCGAATAGCAATATTTGCTCTTATCATAAGTAGTATTAGTAATATGCTGAGCAGTGTGCACGGACCATGTAGCTAAAGTATATAAGAGTGAATGAAAGCACCCCAAGAACTCTAGTCAAGTTTTTGTAGGTTAATGCCTACACCTTGGTTCGATCTATTGTTTTAACTTGTTGAAGTTTAGTGTGAGCGTCCAGGGCCTTTCTTAGGCTTTAGGATTGCCATAGTCTTGGACGATGACACCATTGTATATACTGATGAATCTATGTTGGTTTCTGAGAACGAATCCAAGAGTGAAAAACCGAAGTTTGCTTCAAAACCTAGTAAGTTCGAAGAGGGTCCCTGTAAAGGGCTTGGTGGGGACAGTACCACTCTTAATTCTCTTAAAAAGGAATTACCAGAAAGGATTTGCATCTGATCTGCAACTCTCAAGTGAGAAATTGCTTTAGAAGTTAAAGTAGCTCACCCCACTACTAAGTATAAGGAACATGGATATGAAGTGCCCCTGGATAGTGGAGCAAATGGAATTTTCATTGACAAACAATGGATCAATGAAAAGAAAATACATGTCCAGAAACTGGAACGTCCCATCCCAGTTTTCAATGTTGATGGAACTAAGAATTCTGCTGGAGACATTACGCACTCAGCAGAATTAATTATTTCCTATAATGGACATAGAGAAAAGGTCGTGGCAGAAGTCACTGATCTTGGACGAAATCACATCATCCTCAGGTACACGTGGCTTGCTGAACATAACCCAGACATCAATTGGATGACGTGTGAGGTTAAGTTCAATAGGTTCCCAAACACCTGTTATTTGCTCTCTGATAGATCTATGTCATTAAGGGTCTGTGAGGAGAATGAGCTGCAAGACATGCCAAGGATACATAGGCGTCTTAAAGCTATGGATATGAAAGTATCCACAGAGAAAACCACACAAGAATTGGTTCCTAAGGAATCCCACCAATTCTTGTCCGTATTCAAAAAGAAAAGCTCAGAAAGGCTCCCTGTGTGAAAGCCATGGGATCATGCCATCGAGCTTAAGGATGGATTTAAGCCTAGAAAGGCTAAAGTTTATTTGATGTCTCCAGAAGAGACTAAGGAGATTGACGAATTCATCAACGATCAACATAGGAAGGGGTATATTCACCCTTCGAAGTTCCCGCAAACTTCCCCTGTCTTCTTTGTTCCTAAGAAGGATGGGAAAAAGCAGATGGTTCAGGACTATCATTATCTGAATGAGTGGACAGTGAAAAACAACTACGCACTCCCTTTAATATCTCAGCTTGTTGACAAGTTGAAAGATGCGAAAATGTTTACGAAGATGGACCTCTGTTGGGGGTATAATAATGTTCATATTAAGGAAGGTGTTACGGGCGGTACATTTTATCATGATTTTTCCATTATTTTCCCAAAACATTTTTTGCTCACTTGCATAAACTAGCGCAAGTTTATGCACCACTCAGTAATATTTATGATACATTTCTCTTTAGGATCAGGGATCTTCCCTGGATCTTCCCTTATGCTCACACAGCTTTCCTTTTAGCCATGCTGTGCATGGCTATGTTTCATTTTACCAAGATATCAGTAAGATCTCACACATGCGTATATCCCATGCCTTTCATTTCTGGTGATGCAACCTTAACGCCTCACCTTTTACATGTGTCTTTAATCTCCGTCGGGGCTATGCCACAGCATCAGGACTGTTCTGCCACCGCCTCATGTATGCTTCATGCTTTTAATCTCCACCCCACAGCCTTGTGGGCTATGCATCTCTTTATAGTATTATTAACCAAACATGTACATACAGTAGAATAGTATATAAGGCCCAAGACGCCACCAGAGAACTTCAGTCAAGTTCTCTTGGTCTTCCCTCATCCTTTAGGCCAGGGGATAGATTCACTCCACCTTTTGCTTTCTCATTATGCTTTCTTGTTTTGTTGTGGTTGCTCAGCGGATCCATTCCTATTATCAAGGGTCTTTGCTTTGAGTTGCTTCAGAAGGAGACAAATGGAAAGGGGCTTTCACATGTCACCATGGAAGTTTTGAACCTCTCGTCATGTATTTTGGCCAGTGTAACTCACTGGCCACCTTTCAAAATATGATGAACGACATTTTCTCAGATATGAGCGCAGTCATCATTATTTATATCAATGATCTAATGGTATCCACCAAAACCGGCGATCCCAAAGAACATGATGAAATTGTGAAAGAAGTTCTCAAAAGACTACAAGAGAACGATTTGTATGTTAAGCTGGAGAAGTGCATCTTTCATGCTAAATCCGTTGAATTCTTGGGAATGATCATGTCAGAAAAGGGAATTGCCATGGAGGAATCCAAAGTGAAAGCCGTGTTAGATTGGCCCTGTCCTACAGACGTCTGAGGAGTCAGGAGTTTCCTTGGTCTAGCCAATTTCTACTGATGGTTCATCAAAGATTTCTCTTTAATTATGAGGCCATTGAGTGATCTCACTAAAAAGAATTATTTATGGGAATGGACTGAGAAACAGCAAACAGTGTTTGATATGTTGAAGGGTGCTTTTACCATTGCACCAATCTTAGTCTTCCTGGATTCTGAAGAAGAGTGTTAGGATCTGGGGTCTTTCTAAACCACCAAACCCTAACCCCCCTATACTAGAGTACATGTACAGAAGGTAGAGATCGTCTACTACTAATCTATTACAAAATAGTATAATACTAAAGGGATGCCGATAATTCATACTGCCCTAAAGATACAGGCATGAAGAAAGGAAGACCAGAAATGGATGGTGTCCGAGTTGTATTATCGTCTTACTCCAAGATGTCCGGTCAAGGTGGCCAGCAACCCCCCCTGGTGCACTATGGGGGAGAAGCAACATTATCCGTATTTAGTATGGCAGACGATCATATGGATAGCGTGGGCCGGGTGCTAGTCCCACTGCCGTCAGGTGACTTATCAGAAATCCTTAAGCCTGGGACCCAGCTATAGGTTATTTAGAGGGGAACCACCCCTGGTCTGGCATAACCCTAGCTGACAGGGGGACTTACATGCAACCTAGTATAGCCCCATGATGGGGGTGACTCAGGGATTGCAAAGCTGAGGGACGATACCCCAGCCTCTACACTACTTATATATCTGGAAGGTGGCTATGTACCTGGCAACCCTATACCCTCCAGATAACAATAATAGCCCATGACATCATGGACCAAGGATAAGGGCCTGGCCCTTTGACATGAGGCATTTCAGCCCCTGCCATCAGGCTCGGCAATAGAAGAAGGTGTGTGGGCATATCAACGCACCACCACCATGAGGCAAAAGTCTAGACCTGGGCTGAGGGTCCAAAGATAAGAGCCCAAACATGACTAGGCCAGGTTATAAAACGTGTTGCCTTTCCTATATGAACAAACGCTCCTATTGTAACAACCCTGAGGACAGGAGTTGTAACGTTGTCCCTAAAATCCTAAACAACCAATAAAGGATGTGGGGTGATAACGAGTGTAGGAAAAAGGGAGTTTGATACGTAGCAATGTATCCCTTGTGGACAACGACGTTATCCTGTTCGCTTGACGGTAGATTGTGGAAGACTTGTTAAAGACTATCGGAGTCGTTAAATGGGTTTGGTTATAAACCGTTCGCTGATATATTCCACTTGTAGTTTCTTAAACGGTTGCTGTGTCTCAAGAATATATCAGGGCAAAGATGAGGAGAATCGACTGGGATCGACCTCTGTCTCACTGTCTATTATATAGTACTTAGGGTACAGGGTTTATGTAACAACAGCATGTAAGGCGTTGTAACAGCGCTCAATGGCGCATATCCTTTTCTTTCCATTTTCACTCTCGTCTATAACTTAGCCAACCCACAGGAGGGCTTATCCTTTATTACCGCCCTTGACTCTGAAAAGGGGATAACCTTTATCCACCTTTCCCTCCTGCACCACTTTACATATCACTCGATTATGGTCTAGGCAAGCCTAGCCCATTCTCTTTCATTCGCTTACATTTCACATGACATCACTGATGATGTCACACCTCATGTTTAGTGCATGTAGGGTTCACCCCCTCCTGTACGCCTCACACATCAGGCATGCTTGGCTGTGCCACAGCATTCACCTCATGGACTATGCATGCATCGTGCATGTATCAGGTCTGGATCCTTCCAGGACAAGCTACTACATTCTATATGATGTCATTATGATGTCATACCCTTTACCAACGGCCTCACGCCTTACATGCTGTCGCTACATAAACCCTGTACCCTAGGTAGTATATAATAGACAGCCAGGCAGAGGTCGACCCCAGTCGATTTCTCTTCTGCCCTGGTTTATTCTTTGAAGTACTATAATCGTTTAAGAAACTACAAGCGGAATAAATCAGCGAACGGTCTTCACCAAACCCGTTTAACGACTCCAGTAGTCTTTAACAAAAGTCTTCCACTATCTACCGTCAAGCGTACAGGATAATGTCGTTGTCCACAAGGGATACGTTGCTACATATCAAACTCCCTTTCCTTACACTCGTTACCACTCCACTTCCTTTATTGGTTGTTTAGGGTTTTAGGGACAACGTTACAACTCCTGTCCTAAGGGTTGTTATAGGCGTGAGGCCATTGGTAAGGGTATGACATCAGAATGACATCATATAGAAGTTAATAGAAAGTTCTGGAACAAGCCAGACCTGATACATGCATGATGCATGCATAGTCCATGAGGCGAATGCTGTGGCGCAGCCAAGCATGCCTGATGTGTGAGGTGTACATGAGGGGGTGAGCCCTACATGCACTAAACATGAGGTGTGACATCATCAGTGATGTCATGTGAAATGTAAATGAGTAAAGGAGAACGGGCTAGGCTTGCCTAGACCGTGATCGAGTAATGTGTGAAGTGGTGCAGGAGGAAAAGGTGGATAAAGGTTATCCCCTTTTCAGAGTCACAGGCGGTAGTAAATGATAAGCCCTCCTGTGGGTTGGCTAAGTCGTAAACAGGGCGAAAATGGAAAGAAAAGGATATGCGCCATTGAGCGCTGTTACACCTATAGTAAAAGAATTGGACTTGGCCAGGATCGAACACTCGACCTGGAATAATACTCAACTATTACATAAGCATGTCACATGACCTAACATGTGTTTTTAATCTCCGCTTTATTAATAACATGAGGCATACAGCCTTCTTAATTACCGCTTCTATTAAAACTTCTTATTCACACACGTTTGACACGTACACTAATTAGTACCTTCTATTTCCCATGCACAGCTTGGTCCATGCACAGTAGGCTGGGGTATATAAAGGGGCATATATCGTAGTAAATCCCCAGCTTAATCCACTTGTTTGCTTCAGCATCAAGTCCATTGGGTGTAGTTAGTTGGTGTGAGCGTGACTTAGATAGTAGTAGTTCTTCAGGGTCCCTTGCTGACACTTCGGTGTGGACAACTGATCCTTTCTCTTCCTCTCTCTCTCTTTGCCAGTCGGCAGCCTACTGTAAAGGCTTGCACTTTGTATATAGTGTTAGGGGTTTAGTACACCCTTAGCACTTAGTAGTGGAGTCCCTGTGGACAAGTCCTCGGATTTGTTACATTTAGCTTCTATGACATCACTATGATGTCATGCCTCACCTTTAGTGCATGTATGGTTCACCCCCTCATGTATGCCTCATTACTTCAATGCCTATCAGGCATGTCTCGGCTGTGCCTTGGCTACGCCTCATGGATCATGCATGTTCCATGCATGTTTGTGCTCCAGAGCGATCCGGACTCTTCTATTATTATATATGATGTCAGTATGATATCATACCCTTTGCCCAGGGTTATGCAACCCTGAACCCTGTCCTTACAAATCCTGTACAGTAGTGTAATATAAATACAGGAAGGATAGTAGGATCAACCCTCAGTCGATCTTAGTGATCTTTCGCTTATCCTTGCCCGTTGATATTGTTATAAACGCGTTGCCTCTCCTATATGGACAAATGCCACTACAGTAAAAGAATTGGACTTGGCCAGGATCGAATGCTCTACTTGGCATAATACTTGGCTATTACATAAGCATGTCACGTGACCTAACACGTGTGTTTAATTCCCGCTTTATTAATTACATGAGGCGTACAGCCTTCTTAATTACCGCTTCTTCTACGTTTCATATTCACACACGTCTGACACGTATCCTAATTAGTACCTTCTATTTCCCACGCACAGCTTGGTCCGTGCGCAGTAGTCTGGGGTATATAAAGGGCCATGTATCATAGTTAATCCCCAGCTTAATCCACTTGTTTGCTTCGGCATCAAGTCCATTAGGTGTAGTTTACTTGTGTGAGTGTGACCCTAGTAGCATAGTAGTAGCGTTCAAGGATCCTCCTAGTACTTTAGTATTAGGATCGTCCTTTTCTCTCTCTTCTCATCTCCTTGCCAGTCTGCACAGTACTGCAAACTGTTACAAGTCCTAAGACAAGTTCCACAGGGACTCCACTACTTACACTAAAGGGGCGTACTAAACCCCAATAGCGATGATACAAAGTTGCAAGCCTTCTCAGTAGGCTGCTGACTGGCAAGGAGAAAGAAGAGAGAAAGGGGCAGTTGTTAACACCGAAGTGCCAACAAG
>JBBPOI010000369.1:0-15272 GCA_038091355.1 Phylloboletellus chloephorus | reverse complement strand
CTGGAGGGAGACGCAGTGGTGTGGACGGCGAGTGTGGGCTGCGAGGCGGTGGCGGGGGAGGGGGAGGGGGAAGAGGGTTGAGATGGGGATGTGGAGGAGGGGGAGGGGGGGATGGTGGGGGAGACGTCCATGTCGATGTCATCCTCGAAGACGGGGTCGGGATGCGGGCAGACTGAGTGCAACTTTTTCACAGGCATGATGAAAAAAAGACGAGCGATGGTCGACGGCAGCCTTGCGAGATCTGTCAGTCACGTGCAGCGTCGTCCTACTTCCAGCGGTGGAGAACATGGTCATAACAAGGACATTGCTGTTAGAAGAAAGTGGGTAAAAAAAACTGGATAATGAATGAAACTACGGGAGAGGGACTGTATGAGTGAAACAAGACTACCGAGTCACGGTCGTACAGAGCGTATGTAAAGATGCGTCATTGTATTCAGAGCTCATCGTCCTCTTCGGGAAGAGGGACGGCCTCAGCCTGGGATCTCATTCAGCCACACACCGCCAACCACGATATGGAGACCACTCACCTGTTTCAATTCCTGCTCGTATTGCTGAATCAAAGCAGCATCCAGCGTAACTTCAGCAGGCGCAAGCGCTGGTGCGGCAACGAAGTCCAGTGCAGGATTTCTATAATGCAAGCGTCAATCGGCAGAGACCATACCGTGCTCATGCTTACCCGACCAGCTTCCTTGCCAACCACAGGAATGGCTTCTCGAAGTTGTAGTTCGACTTCGCAGAAATCTCAAAGTACTGCAGGTTCTTTTTGCGATGGAAGGTGACGGCACCTGTCTTTACCTTACGCTCCTGTAACGTCGCGTACGTTAATCTTGACCTGGGCCAAACAGCGACTTCGATTGACTCGCCTTGACATCCACTTTGTTTCCGCAAAGTACGATTGGAATGTTCTCGCAAACGCGCTCGAGATCGCGGTGCCAGTTAGGCACGTTCTTGTATGTGATTCTCGAGGTAACGTCGAACATGATGATACCACATTGGCCCTGTATGTAGTAGCCATCGCGGAGACCACCGAACTTCTCTTGGCCGGCAGTATCCCAGACGTTGAAACAGATGGTGCCGAAGTTAGTCGAGAATGTCAGGGGGTGAACTTCGACACCGAGAGTCGCTGCGAACTGCATCAGGAAGACGAATGTCACCACCGTGACGGACGGAAGCGCACCAATGTATTTCTTCTCGAATTCGCCAGTCAAGTGGCGCTACATGGGCGTGAAGATCAGCGCGCGATCGGGCTCAAAGGTTGACATCGTGGCACGGCCTCACCTTGACAAAAGTCGTCTTTCCAGTACCACCGTCACCAACTAAGGTGTCAGGAGGCGACACATAAAGGTGTTGGCATGGCAGGGCATGCGATGTTGTGATGCAATGAAGAGTGGGGGAAATAGGGCATCGATCAAGGGAGATAAAATCAGCGCTCAAGCGAGCCACGACGCGGAGATGGGCGTGTTGACGTACCAAGTACAAGTTTGAAGGTGGGGATGTCTGGGGTAGTCATTTTGTGAAATTATAGTGTTCTATGTAGGCGAAAGGGAGAGGCGAACTGAATGAGGTCAAGAGGAAGAAATCAGGACGCTGAGATAAGGTTTTGTGCCACTGACGGCTGCCAGATTTGGCCAGCTCGCTGCGTCGCCTATGCTGGACAGCGAAAAGAACATGGAACTCGAGTGTTGGTGAACACCGACTAGCTTTCACTGTGGACGTTCAACGCCTGGGGGCATGCGGCATGGTATCCCACTTGCCAGGACACAGGGACATTGGGTAGCCAGGCTGCAGTACCTTGGTTCCGGACGGGCGGTGTCGCGGTTGGCATCCTTCGACTCTTTAATCTCGCGCTCCGAGACCGGAGAAGTGCTCCTGGTGACCCGTCACAAGGTCCTCATTCAACATTCTCGCTCGATAAATCCGCTCTAGTGAATTTCCTCTGACGGTGAGTCTGATAGCACGAAGTGATTGCAATTGGCTCAATGTACCACGGCAGTGCGTTCACGAGCACAGTGGATGCATCAGCCTTGTCGGTATAATCGTGTCCACACTCGCATGGTTCCGTCCTTCACTCATCGACCTTCCGCTGACCAGGACACTCCTATCCCTAGTCCATCTCCAGTTTCCGTGTCTTCGTTTCCGCCTTCCGCTGCCGTGCTCAAGATCCAGAGTCAAAGGCTATACCAGGTGCCTACTGTACGGAGAAGGAAGCGCATCTCGCACCAAAATGTATATTGGAATCGACTTATTCGATCTAATGTGTTCAATCTTTCTCGCCACTCTCGATCACGTATTATATATTGATTTCGTCTTCACCCTACCTCACCCTACCTACAGACGATCGTGGCCACCGCTCTGCCTACAGTCGTAGCCGAGCTTGGCGGAGGCAACGATCACAGTTCGGTCTGGGGGTGACCTCGACGCACGTCTCACCGAAGCGCAACCAACTTAACCTAACCCTTATCTCAACACGCTGGCCTCAGCATCCTTGGGACCACTGCGGAGAACTCTCGGGTCCGTCTCCCAGTCACTTCGCTCATCTCGCTCTACTCATGGGGTTCATAGGCCGAAAACCGATGTTGTACGGAAGGATCGTCATATTGTTGTCTGTAATTTACTTGGCGTGAAAGATCTCCTCCGTCCACGTATAACCCTACTTCCAGGTCGGTTCAGTATTGTGCGGTGCCGCCCAGAACCTGACCTGGCTTATAGTCCTGTCGGGCCGCGCCAGGAATAGGTGGGATCATTAAGTTGGTCCAAATCACCATTGTCCTTACCGCCGGGAGTTGGCAAGCAGTGTCAGTTTCGATTTCCCGCCAAGTGGCTGTGTTCTGTATCAATTCCTTGACGAGACTGGAGAATGGCTTCTCCACAACTGATGATAGTTTATACGTTGGACAACAAATAGTTGAGAGCTGGCAAATGTACACATAAATGTGAATCCCAAGCGCTTCTCCTAAGCTCGCAATCAAAATTCAGAAATTCGAAAAAAAAACAGAGCACAGTCGAGTGGATCCACCGTCGGTGATTGGCACTGCGTCTAGTACCTGAGACGAAATACGGTCTAAGCCAAGTGGCCCACAGTAGAGCCTGAAGTGTAAGGTTGTGTCACGTGATTTGGATGTCGACTTGGAACCGCCAAAACTGTCTCCGCTTTGCGGAAACTTGATGGTTGGACTTGCAGAGCCCAGAGTTGTCAAGGATCGGCCTCGAAAAAGGAATAGGACCTCCACAAAATCCGGGCCGTCGAGAACTACACAAAAGCCTTCCAATGACACCCACTTATTTGCCCCCTTCCGTGCACTTGGACTGGTCACGAATCACATCCCATTTTACTTGCAGACTCGTTCTCATAAGGGGGCTACAGACGGTCCCCGGATACACTTACTTACATGCCTCGGCAGATCATGGGCACTTTGGGAGGGTGCAAAGATGACTCTGTTATTTATTGGTGAGTTCATACCTGTCGAAATGAGTACCATCCTCTGAAGGTTCTGTGCAGGGCCTGAGGCACAAGATCCGATCTCATGTTTAATCATGGAAGGAGATGCGGTTTGGGCGGCGTCGGGTGTCCATGTTATCAAATATTTTCGAGGAAAAGAGGTATATCTCTTCATTCTAGGCCCGTATCTTCGATCGACCCTACTATACAGGTTGTCCGAGTTACAAATCCACTTGGCACTTCACTGGCTTCCATACTCATATTCGGGTCTCTGTTGCTTGCCCTGACGGAGGATGGTGGGCGGATGTTGGTATGGGACCTTTCATGCCACGGTGAGGATAGACATTTCGGAAAATATTCACTCGCAGTCCTGATGTTACTCTAGAACCTTCACTCACTTGCACTATTCAGTTTGATATCGGTTTCACCGCGGTTCTGGTACTGCATCCCGCGACTTATCTGAACAAAGTGCTGGTAGCTAGCAGCGGCGGCGACTTGCAGTTGTGGAATATACGAACTCAGTAGGTATCCTTCTTTGTGTGCTTGTGACCTTCACGCGTATACTGGTGGTAGGACGTGTATACACAAGTTTTCAAATTCAAGACTGCTAATCACGCAGGGCGTGGCCAGTATGACGTCTTCTGTTATCACAGCATTGGTACAGTCACCCGCAATTGATGTCGTAGGCATTGGCTTCGCGTCCGGAGAAATATCCGTATATGACGTACGTGCCGACGAGAGGTTGATGAGGATGTTCATGGAGGGAGGGACGATCAGAGGATTGTCGTTCAGAAGCGGTTAGTGCATCTTTTCCTGCAAATCTCCATGCTCCCTGAAGTCTGTCCACATAAGATGGTCATCAAGTTCTTGCCTCTGTTTCTTCTCAGGGGCACTTAGCTCTCTGGGACTTAAACTCTGGCGGTCGCCTTTTCCATCTCCTTAGGGGTGCTCATGATGGCGCCATCAGCGCTGTACAATGGGTGCCGGGGCAGCCAATTTTAATAACGTCCGGTGAAGACAATTGTGTCAACGTATGGCTTGACCCACATTTTCTCCAGCACTTATTGACTGTAGAGCAGCAATGGTTGTTCGACTCACCCACCGCCGCCCCTCGATTACTCAAATTCCGGTCGGGACACCGTGTTCCACCGCATCTGATCAGATATTATGGGGAAGACGGTAAACAATTGTTGACCGCTTCAGCGGACCGGAGTTTACGGTATACGTCTGTTGTTCGCGACTCGAGGTCGTTTGAGATGTCTCAAGGTAAACGTGATGTGATTGCATGCGACCAAAGATGCTGATATCGACTCACGGCAGGCTCTCTTGTCAAGAAAGCTGCAACACTTTCCAAATCTCTGGCCTCATTAAAATTTCCGTCGATTACCTCTATCGCCCACTCGACGATGCGATCAAAAGACTGGGATGATGTACTCACAGCACACACGGACGAACCTTTCGTACGGTCCTGGACAGTGCTGAATAAACGTCTAGGAAAACATACGTGGAATCATAACGAAGGCGCCAAACGACAAGCTTCAATAGGTTCAGTGAAGGTGTGAAATATCAGTTACTATATGAGTGTGACTCCATAAGGTTCACCTAGTGCGTCTGTGTTTCTGCATGTGGAAATTTTGGTGTCGCGGGCTCGTCGGCCGGAGAAATCCACACGTGGAACATGCAATCCGGCCTGAAACGAAAAACATTCAAAGTAGGACCTTGCCCTCAAGCAGTCGTAGAACGGTTGAACGCTACTTCAAAACCGAAAGCTAGTGAGCGTTGCATTACAGGTTTGGTCACCGATACGTTGAATCGTCTCGTTATTGCGAGCACATTGGATGGAACTATCAACGTAAGTCTTCCTGTCGTCTTGTCCTGATAGTGTTCATCAGGTGGGACTAGTTTTTTGATTTCCATACCACTAAATTGGACTACACATTGGTGCTGTCCTCATCCGCACATTTGATAATCCTCCATCGAAATTCCGGACTACTGGCTGTCGTCTGTGATGACATGACAGTGCGTGTTATTGACATTGAAACGAGACGGATAGTCAGAGAGTTGTCGTGTGGATCAGAAGGTCGAATCCTTGACATTGTAGGGCTCCCTGAATTATTTGATGCCTACTGGTCGCTAATGGGTTTCAGGCCTTCTCACCAGACTCTCGATGGATAGTATCGACATCCCTCGATTCCACAATACGGACATTCGATATACCAACTGGCCGCCTGATCGACGCGTTCCGTACACCGAGCATCGCTACGAGTATCGCGTTCTCCCCTACGAATGACTTTTTGGCGACTGCTCATGTGGACAGCGTTGGGGTGTTCTTGTGGGCAAACAGAGCACAATTCACCGAAGTCACTTTTCGAACGGTGTCCGAGGAGGATATCAAAGAGGTCTCGATGCCGTCGATGCAAGGAGATATTGAGGATGATGGTATATCTCAATCAGTCTTGCTCCACCGCGCCTTCTCTCATGCATTTCTCCTCAGCCCTGGAGGCATTGACTGGGTTAACAATGGAGGATAAACCTGTGGATGTCTTTTGCACGCCTCCTCA
Organism: Phylloboletellus chloephorus; assembly: GCA_038091355.1. Taxonomy (NCBI): domain Eukaryota; kingdom Fungi; phylum Basidiomycota; class Agaricomycetes; order Boletales; family Boletaceae; genus Phylloboletellus; species Phylloboletellus chloephorus. Next base: position 9,272 of record JBBPOI010000369.1, on the reverse strand, counting down.
ACTGGATGGGGACCTTGTTACTCTGACTCTCCTACCTCGATCACGATGGCAAACACTGTTGAACCTCGAAGTCATTCAGGTACGTGTGATGGTGTCATAACTCTACCTTGTTTAATTAGACGGGATGCGTAGCATCGAAACCAACCGACAGAGCCACCCAAAAAGCCTGAACAGGCCCCCTTCTTTCTCCCTACATTGCCTGGTGTCGCGCACCGATTTGCTATCGAGGAAAAGAAGGAAGAAAAGACCCAGAAGAAAACTCGCTTGGATAAGTCTATGGCCAAGTCAAAGAGTGTTTTCCAAACGAAGCTGGCAGCGCTTGAGAAGAAGGGCAAGTGTGAGCATGGCAATGCTATATCTTTCGATCAGGTTGCTCATATTCTGATCATAGCCGATGACGATCTTTTCGACTACATCAAGAGTTTGTCGCCTGCTGCAATTGATATTGAGCTACGGTCGCTGGTCACCTTGGAGCACCTACGGCAATTCCTACACGCGCTCAGGCGACGCCTACGGTCCCATAAAGATTTTGAAGCCGTCCAGACGTTACAAAATGTGTTCCTTCGAATGCATGGGGATGTACTCATCGACAACGAGGAACTACACCCGGAACTGGAGGAACTATTGCAAATACAAGAAAAAGAGAGTGAGCGCATCTTAGAGCTTCTTGCCTCATCCCTGGGTACGCTGGGCTTTGTACGAGATACGATATAACTGCACTGCACCGTGATTTGATCAAGTCTGAGGACATTCTATCTGACTCCTGTCTGTTGCTACATGAACAATACAATGACTATCCTCCACACAGCCTATTGATTCCAACAAGTTCAGTGTATTGAAGACATTATGCAAGGAAATTTAGCCTGTGAGGATGTAATGAGCAACACAATCTTAGCAAAAGAACTAACATACCAAAAACCCATCTGAGCACTCAAGGGGCTTCATGATTCCTCAAAGTTGCTATTTCTGCATCCTTGGTAAGATTCCTCTCTTCAGAGCTAACACAATTGCCAGACCACCCTCAGTTGTTCATGCAAAATCTCTAATGATTGGGAGACTCACAGTTGCAATGCTTCCTTCAATCTTGAGACTTCAGCAAGAAGCTTGTCCCTTTCAGTGACCAACTCTTGAATGTGCATCTTCTGACTTTGGTCCCTGTACTCATACTGAGTTTTTTGTCGCTCAACTGTTTGCAAAAGTTTCGCTGCCTGGCTAACGTCGAACGAATCCATGTACTCCGAGAGCACCTTCACTCTTGCCTTTAGTCCATTAGTATAATCGAGCACATTCTCAGCAGTGGTTGGTGATGCACTAGAGCTGGTAGATGTATCTTCCAGATGTGTGAAAAGAGGGAGAGAATCATCTTCTTGTAGTTCTCTACTGTCCTCTATCTTGGGCAGGCTATCACAGACATCCTATGCAAGATGATGCCAATCAGAATTCCCAAGGAAGACAGATACAATGGTTTTTTGACAATGTCAAGATTAATCACCAACCTGATCCTGGACCTGCACTGATGGCTCCTTTCCCTTCCAACTATGGTTTATGGCCGGAAAGGGACGTGGCTCATCAGGCTGTGCAATGCGTCGCGTGGATTGAGGTGGCGTAAGTAGTGACCCCCCACCAGAAGATAATGCAACAGTGGTCGGCTTTGTCACATTACCTTCAGTAGAAGGGGTCAAACGACGTCTCTTGGGAGTTGAGGGCTGACCTTCTAGATCTTCAATTGTGGATGCCCTTGACTCAGGGCTATAATGTAAACCAAGAAAACTATATGTCTTGCGTGGTTGTGCCTCAGATTCGCAATCGATCTCCGTGGGTACTGGTGAAGCAGGCTGAGGAATGGCTTGAGTGCCAGGGGGCGATGTGGAAGCTCCTATGGCATCAATTTGTGGAGTTGGCTCCTTGGAGGGACCAGGATGGTGAGGGGGGCCTTTGTCAAATTCACGTTGTCTCAGGCCAGCTTCAATGTCTTGTAAGCGCTTCCTGCTTCGCGGAGTCTCCGATGTTCGGTTTGATGGTGTGATAATTTTCCCCAGCACGCGTGTATGGGGAGTACTCGGAGTTGCCGTATTTCCTGCTTCTCGAGGGGCAATCGACAAGCTTGAAGCATGAGTGATTCTATGCTTCGAGAGAAGGTCGTCTGAGTCTGCCCAGCCTATGAGGATGAGCATAAGTCAAACATGACGATGTTAGACAAGTGCGGGAGATCTCACACCAGAAATCACATCTACTGGGATCTCCCCGCGGTCTTTTGCAGCAATAGAATTCACTGTGCGAAACAATGCATGTCAGGGAGCGACCATATAGAGGAGATCGTACCGGTCTGGATGTCTGGAGGTGTTCGAGGTGCGTTTTGCGGCCTCTTCCATGTGCTTGCAGTATATTGTGCCAGAAGGACCCATTGCAATGTGGAGGAGGGCTGTGATTACATAAGCAAGTGCAGTCGCGTCCGACCGTAGACGCGTTCGGTTGTGTTTCCATGTCTCGGCCCACGTTTGGCTTCAGACCTGCCAGCACCTCGTCTCCTGCCAAACCAACCGCCCAGCCTTCTCTCACAACCATCTCCGATGCCTCGCGAGCGTCTGCAGTTTCTCGGTCAGAGCTACACGCTCTCTCTCCTGCAGAGGTCCAGTTTCTCGATGCAGTAGTCAGGAGGATTGCTCCGAACACGACCTCTTTTCTCTCCGGCTTGAAGGCATACAACGATGAATTACACGAACGAGGTCTGGACAGTCAGACGGAGACAGTTCACTACGGGAGGCTGCTGGAGATCTGCAAGCTGCGCGGCGCGAGTTGGCAGGTCAAGTGGGATGGGGTGAAGAAGCAGTACGGTTATACGACTGCGCCGCTGAGTGCTGCACCTCGTCCTGCAATGCCTCCCCAACCTCCCGCTCGACAAACTTCGTTTCCGAGACCTACACGCTCGCCAGCATACCTTATGGCCCCCGTACGTGACGATGACGACGTATTCACTCTGCATTCCCATCAAGACCGCGGTGAATGTGAGACGACTCAGGACACCGAGCAAACAGAAGAGGATCAGGAAAGTTGCTCATCTGACACGGAACGACACGATGAACTCGCACGCTACGGCGTTAGCGGGCTCAGGCAGCTTCGGGGTACGTCACAAGCGAGATCGTCAATTCCGCGGGCGCCCTCCGTAGCCAATCCCATTTTTCCCTCAAGTCTCACCCGTCAGGCTCCCCCTCGAACCCAGAATATCTATCACGACGCAATTCGGCGTGTCCGTGCCTGGGAGGATAGCTCGGACACCACGGATGGTGCAATACCATCCCCTTCGAGCACCCCGCCTTCTTATCGAGCCGCAGTCCGCACAGGACCCGCTTCCAAGTTAGCGGCAGCTGACCCTCGGAATCAACTATTTCCTCGCGCTCCCTCCCCAATTAAGTTACCCAAGCCCGAACCTCCCGTTCAACCAGCACTACCCCAATCCCGGGAACGCAAGGGCAGTGCCATTAATGAAGAAGACGCATGGAAGAAAATCAAAATGGCGCGAGATGAAGAAGATGCGGATAAGTTCCGCGATGACAAACTTCTGGAAAGCTGCTGGGAGATATGGTTGCTCGGCTACCAGTGGTTGATTGTGCGGGACTTCCTTCGTTTTATTGTTTCAAATCAAGTGATTTCATGAGTGTTTTGCCAGACGACGAATCGACAGGTAGCTGAAGCTCGAGACAATGTCATTCTTGGGTCAGCACTCCGGCGATGGCGTAATGCCACGGTCTCGCTGTTCGAGAGACAGAAACATGCTGCTACGCTCGCCAACACCCGTTGTTTGCGTGCCGCATTGACGTTGTGGAAGACAAAGCTAAAGGAAAAACGGCAGATTGCCTGGCGGAATGACATGCGAGCAAAGATGAAAACTATTCGCGAAAAGCGTGAGCTCAAGATCCAGAAGGATGCCTGGGCAAAATGGCGGCAATCCTTCCGCTCGCATCTATCCGAGCTGCAGTATAACGAACGCATCGTCATGCGATTTTTCTTGCGTTGGAAGTCTAGCTTGTCTAAATTTGATGGCTTGGAAGTGGCCGCAGATCAGTTCTACTGCAGAACGACAGGTAGCACTGCAGTGCGGGCTTGGAAACACTGGAGACGAGCCCTCGCAGTCCACGACGCTGAAAAGGTGGTGACAACCAAGGTTGGTCTCCGAATCAACCGTGAAGTGATGCAGGTGTGGCAGAAATATACGTGCGCCCATTCTCCAATTTCTTTCATCAGGGTCTTGAGAACAATCCACTTGCATAGCCATGACCGTCAAACAGCAGCCGGTTTCTATAACGTTTATCTGGTGAAGAAGGGGATCAGGTCATGGAAGGCCGCTCGAGATCGGATACATGTAGGTTCCTAAATTCTGTTTGAGAAACACATCCATTCATCATTCCTGAAGGGAATGGAAAAGAGAGCTGCTAAACATCTCGCCAGACAGGATGATGTCCTTGTCCGAGCTGTCACTCGAGTGTGGAAGGCGCGTGAGCGTGGCAAACTTCTTGAGAGAGTCAGAGCATTGCGCCTTGTCAAAGGTGCCTGGTCAATCTGGAGGGAAAAGATGCGCCAGCATCGCCAGATGGAAGGTGAAGTAAATATACTTGCGATTAACCCCTCGCTGATCATGATCTAGATTGTTCACTTGCCTTTAGCATGCGGTCCAATTCATACACACTGTCATCAACCTTGGAAACTTGGCGTCAAGTCTACATCATCTATCAGAATCGCCGGTCCTTCGCGATCCAACGTCACCTTGCGCGTGTACAGTATGATGCACTCCTGAAGTGGAGGATTCAGCTGCGTGCGAGGCTGAAGCTGCTGAAACATGCAAGAATCGTTGAAAAGTTCATCATTCAACGGCGAACATTAAATGTCTGGAAATCAAAGCATGCGGAGAAGAAGCGGCATGACAAGCTCAATGCTCTGTTAGCCCGCAAGCTCGGAGAATACATGAAATGTAAGTCGCCTGAAGAGCCTGAATCTCATCGACTATTCTGAACGACTTCGTCCAGTTTGGCAGACGAAGGCAAATCGAAGGCGTTGGCATCGCACAGCTGAACAGCAGATCATTACTCGGGCCAATGTGGTGGGTTTGGCAGAGTTAGGAAGCTATGGAGTATTGACCTCATCCACAGCGAATGGTAGCTGATGCATTGAGCCGCTGGACGAATCGCGTCATCGAAATCAAACTTAGGGAACTTGAAATTAGCCAAAAGTATTCTCAAGCTGTCCTGAGGTATGAATGATTTCCATTCATTTGGATCGTTCTCATTTTTCTCTTGCAGGTTTGCCTTTAGAAAGTGGAAAAACATATGCCTGAGGCATGTCGAAGACCTCAGTCTTATGGAAAGTCATCTTGACATCAAGCGGGCAGGCAGGTCTTTCTCTTCAATATACATTACCTATTTTACTGAATACACTTGTATTTTTTATTCCAGAAAACATGCGACGCATGTTCCACAAATGGCTGGGTGCAGCTCGCTCTCGGCGGCATAAGCGGATTCTCTTGCGAGAGAGACAGGCCGAATTTGATCGGGCCTCCATGCAAGTTGCGTGGGACAGATGGAGAGAGAAGTACATGGAGGAAAAGCTGCACCCAATAGTGAGCTCCTGACACTCGCCTATCCCATTGACACCCTGAATGTTGACTTTCGCACTGAAGATCCACCAGGTCGCACGACAGAGCCAGAAAAATCTCCTTTTCCGTGCTTTCGGGATCTGGCATGCAAAAACAAGAGTAAGTGATAATGCTCAAGCCGAAAGCCACCGCCGCCACTGACATCCTTCGCCAAGTCTCTGCCAGCGATCCGGTTCCGTGCGTCTCGAACGAAGACGAGGTTTTGGGAGATTTGGCGAGCTGCTATGCCCCAAGCCCTCCAAGCCAAGAAAGCACGTGAGATTCACACGACGGCCGTTCTCTGTACGTTCGAGACTCATTAGAGGCATGTCCCGCTAATGAATTTGTTCAGCACAAGCATTTGAGAAGTGGAGCCAAGCCTACAAAACAAAGCGTCACCTGAAGGAGATAGCGTGAGTGATCACTGCCGAGCCTGGACGATCATTAACCTTTGTCAGTCGTGCCCGGTACTTACGCTTGCCGACCATGACCAATGGTCAACCCGTAGCCACACCAAAGCCTACTGGTCCGTTGGTACTAAAGGCTACGAGGAATGCATATCCTCGGCGGAATGTGGATGCTGAAACGGAAGCGGAAGATTCGGATGCAGGTCCAAGCAGGCTTGCTGGTCGTTCCATTGCGCCGACCCCCAAGCCGGGCATCGTTAGCCTTCTCTCTAGCAGACCGCGTGTGGGGCCAGTCACTCGCTCTCGTCCAAAGCTATCTACCCAGACTGACGAGCCACCGCCACCACCATCCCCACGACCACGGTTCACTGCGCGGCGCAACCCGAGCGTGGCACGCTCGACGTCATCTCACCCTCGTGGCCCAAGTCCGACGAGGTCTGTTGCTCCAACACAGAGCGAGCCCGAACGGAGTCGGTTGTGGCAAGAATTGAGACAAGTACGGATGCGGTCTCGGCCACCCACCGAGAAGTCACGATCGCCCGAGCCACCACCCTGAATTTGCTACACACAGGCGTGCGGAAAGCTGAGAGGATGTAAAACACCCCTGAATCTGACACGGTGTTCGTATTTATTTGTGATAGTAGGAGGACACTTGCAAAGTGTTCCGGATGGCACAGCGGCAGGTTGAATGATCGACTTGATCTGGTCGCCGTGAGTGAAATCAAAACGCACACGGGCATTGAAACTCGCCAAGAGAGCGGAGAATGCAACACAGCCTGTGTGTTTTCGGGCGCAAGTTGAGGGCTCAGGAGTTCTGGTAGTATTGCCAGCCGACCCAGTTCGCGATGACAAAGTACGAGCTAGTGGGTATGATCAGCAGCACAAAGTACTTGTAGTGCGTGTCCTGCGCCAGGACGTCGAGCAGCTGTCATGGTGAACGTCAAGTGACGGCGAGGGTGTTGAGTGAACTGACTGGGATGCCAGAGAGCGGGAGGAACGCGCTGAGGAAGACGGCGTAGCTTGCCAACAAGAAGAAGAGCAAGGTCAGTGCGATGATGAGCTGGCGCAGCATTGCTTGGTCGGTACAAGCAATCCCGCTCAAACGTGCCTTGTCTCGGATCCGCGATTTTATTCAAACAAAGATCTAAAACTACACCTATGACAAGTGGATACGATCCACCAAGAAGTGCGGCCAGAACGACGTCGTTCAGTGGTGTTACAGAAATTATACAGGTGTAACCTGGAGGTGGGCATGGTGTGATAGCAACTTTGGACAGCCGATGGTGTGCATGCATGGTACAGACATTGAGGGGTCATCATCCGTGAGACAGAGTGCAAAGTGTCAAACATAGCACCAAAGGAGATAGAAAAGAAAAGGAAAAAAAAAAGGTGGGGGTACGAGCCAAAAGTTTTCCATACGACTCAGGCACTCAGCTTCTGGCGCCTTTCACGGTTCCTCTCGGTCAATCCACAATGCCTCTTCCGTGGCATATTCTCCGAGTCAGAATTATCGAAATCTGACCGTGAATTAGAGACGGGAAAATATTCTGGGCGGCCATCGTCTACGCTGTGCATCCCATGAGAGGAGAGCTCATACGGACTGAACCCGTTTCCAACAACACACGGCTGGTCGAAAAGCTGCGGGAGGGTCATGGTAGAGGTCGGTGAGATGGATTGCATGTCCGAGGATGATACACTCTCTTGATCCGGTGTCGACCGAGGATTGTCGGCCAAGAGCAAACTGAAACAGTTTGTCGGCTCGTCGGAAGGATCGACTTTCAATGCACTGGAGCTGCCATATGATGAAACGGAATCTGCGACACTTATCCTCCTCTTTTTCTTTGGGCGGCGGCCAATCGGCGATTCAACGGAGGGGCTGATTTCAGGGGCATGAGAATATTCCATTGCTTGAAAGGTGGGCATGTAAATGGGCGACGCAGGGACACCCTGTGGGGGACCTGGGCCCGTGTCCTTATCGCTGTTGGTAGAGCCAAACGGGTCTAGACTGGAGTGTTTGCCACGAAGAAAGGGACTGAGTCCAGTGCGTTTCTTGACTCCTTCGATGATGATATCTAAGCCCTTGCCGGTAACGTTTGGACAAACCTCGGTGTGGTAAATTTCAGTTTCATCAGTGCCATCCAAGAGAACACCACCGGCGTTGATGCGCCACTGTAGGGCGACCGCGACTGCATGGAGGCGCTGATCGTGCACAGCAAGGACGGAGATTCCCTCAGCGCGGCGTGCCCAATAAGAGAACTGGGTATTTGACCAACCGGAAAGCACGAGGATGGTAGAGCGTGTAAGGGTGACGGAACCTGACGGAGAGGGTGGATACGGATGGGTGAGTGATTTGAGGGGATTGTACGGATGGCTGCGTAATTGTACGGTCAGGGCGAACCAGCGATGGGGGCAGAGCAGAGAATAACACACGGGACATAGGTTCGCAGGACTTCTTTGACGACTTCGACCTTTACGAGAAAATCGATTGCTGTGGCGCCGGGGGGCGAAGTGGCGTCGTCATTGGGATATTTGCCTCTGACGCGGAATTTTGACTTGACCGGGCCCAGACGACGCTCGAAAAGACGAGCCGAGAAAGTGTTCCATTTTGCCTCGCCAAGTTGATCACGAAGAAAGGCGGCCGCGTAAGGGTCTACTTGGGAGGGGGAGCCGGCGACTGCGCGCTTCATAGCGGAGCGGTTCTGGAAGAGGATGAGCTAGAGAATGGGAGAAAGATGGAGGAGACTCGCCTCGATGTCAGCCCTAGCAAGGTCAGCGGGATTGGACTGGACGATAGGGGGCAGCATGGTGTGAGCGAGGGCTGGATGCTTGGGAGGGGACGAGGACACGGGAAAGGGGGCTGTTCGGTGATCCGGGGGACAGGAGAGGTCGTGGAGAGGAGGGACAAATGCGAGAGAGGGGGAGGACTGTGGGGCGTGAAAGGGAGAGTCGTGGAGGGCGGAAGGGCGGCGGAGGACAAGGTCGGGAGGGAGATGGAGATGCTTTGGGGGCACGTGTGGGCTGTGTTGGACGAAGGAGTCGTTGGAGTCGTGGAGCACGAAGTGGAGGTCGGGATGGGGGATGTGCGGGTCCTGGGGAGGGTACGGAAATGGGGGGAGAGAGGGAGCGAAGGAGACGGTGTCGGGAAAGGAGCTATAATACACAGAGGAGGGGACATGGACAGATAATACAGGAATGGAGTCGGGGACGGTGGGGGGGAAGGGGGAGGAGTGGATGTCGAG
>JBBPOI010000368.1:0-15279 GCA_038091355.1 Phylloboletellus chloephorus | reverse complement strand
CCCCCCCCGCTCCCGGCCCGCCGTCCGTCCCGAACAACGACCAGCGCCGTCCGTCCGCGACTGTCCTGCACAACACCCATTCCTCCTTCTCTTCCCGATCCTCTTCAGAGCAGCGCCCAACCTCGCTCAGGCTCGTCTCCGCCATCCCTGCCCCCCCTCTCGTCTCCCTCACACCGGTCGTCTTCGAAGCGCCCTATTTTGGCCACGATCCAGACCGCTCGCCCTCTCGCGGCGCCCACGTTTCCCCGTTCTACGAGGCCCCAGATGGCGGCGCCGTCGGAACATCCATCCCTGGCTTCCCGATCCAAGATGATGCCCGCAGCATACGCACTTCCGCTTCGCTCAGCAGGTCTGCTTCTGTCTCAAAGGTAATCCGCAGAATTCGCGGAGAAGGTACGTTGTCGATCGACATCACCCTCTTAACTCTCGCTGATTACATTCCACAGGCTTGTCCCGCGATTATTGGATGGACGACGAGAATGCAAAGGAATGCTATGATTGCAAAAGTGTCTTCACTACTTGGCGAAGAAAGCATCACTGTCGAATATGTGGCAAGTCCTGTAACTTACCCACGTCATTCTCTCTCTTCTGAGCCCTTCCAGGTCAAATATTCTGTTCCCGTTGTGCTTCCAACATCATCAAAGGTTCGCGCTTCGGTCACGATGGCATGGTTCGAGTGTGCAATCTTTGCCTCGAAAAACTCGCAAAGGTAGATGATGACGATGATGATGACCATCGCTCTGTCGTCTCTTCCACCGCATCGCCTTTCCCCGCCCACCAATTCGGCTCAGATACCTTCACCCTCAGCCTAGGCCATCATCCCCAATCTCCCTTCGCAGCATCACAGCTATTTGGTCGTACGGATGAACCGTTCAGTTTGTATTCTATCGCAGAAACAAAACGCTTTGCATCGTCCTTCGCGGACAGCGCATCCGGCTCCCCTCTGGAATGGGAGCCCGTTCGCGACTCCACCGCCCCTTTCCGCAGAAATCTCGCAGATGACGAGAAAGCCCCCGCGACTCTTGGTCAACAGCAGTACACTCCTCTTGCTACAGCCCCTCGCGCCAAGACGCCTGTCGATTTCCCCCTCACCATTCAAGCAACTATCGACAGGTCCACGACCAGCACGATTCAGTTTCCTTTGGGCTCCCCAGATCATCTTCCCGGGCCAGAGAGTCCAGCGACATATGGCGCAATCAGGTCCAGGTTTAACAGTTTTGGGGATTTTGATGTCGCCACCCCTTTCATCAGGAGTAGGGTACAGAGTCGCCTTGACAGCTTCCCAGTCGTCGAGGGATGGCGAACGAGACGCGATTCCACTGCGTGCGTCCAATTTCTCGCCGTCTCGATCATTTTCACTAAGACTACTTGACTCCTAGATATGCTCAGGAACTCAACCTCATTTCCATGTTCCATTTGCGCATCATGCTGCGTCAGATGCTCACCACTGAAGACATCCCCGATATCAAAAAATGGGAGGAAACCTTGCTCAAAATTGCCCTCCGCATTGCCCGCGAACTCACTTTCACTGCTGTCCCCTACCACCAAGGCGAGGATATGGATGTCCGCCGATATGTCAAGATCAAGAAGATCCCAGGTGGGGCTCCCTCGGATTCGGAATACGTCGACGGTGCTGTCATCACAAAGAACGTGGCGCACAAACAAATGTTGAGGTCGCAACGTAACCCACGCGTCATGCTTGTCACTTTCCCACTCGAATTTCACCGTGTCGAGGGTCAATATGTCCACTTCGGCCAAATCCTTCGTCAGGAGAAAGAGTATCTCGGAAACCTGGTTAGCAGAATCTCAGCGCTGAGACCTCACATCGTCATGGTTGAGAAGAGTGTGTCGAGGATTGCTTTGGAGGAACTTGCTCAGCACAACATTGCCGTCGCTCGTGCTGTGAAACCTTCTGCTACCTCATTTGTGGCGCGTATGACACAGGGTGATGTCTTCTCCTCCATGGACAAACTCGCTCTTGAGCCACGTCTGGGTCATTGTGCGCGCTTCCGAGTTCAAACATTCGACCACCCTCTTATCCCAGGACGACGCAAAACTTACATGCGTTTCGAGGGTTGCAATCGTGATATGGGCTGCACGATCATCCTGAGGGGCGGAGACTTTGAGACGCTGAGAAGGGTGAAGAAAGTCACGAGGTTCTTGACCTTTATCGTCAGGAACTTGAAGTTAGAGACACATCTTTGGAAAGACTCGGTGATCACGCTTCCTTCCTTATCCTTGGAAGCTGTCCCCGCGACTCTGACGAAACAGTGTCACCCAGTCGAGGGTGCAAATGGGAATGGCGACGGAAACGGGACTGAGAGTGGGGCGTTAGTGCCAGCGTCAGTGTCGTCGATACAATTGGCAATGCCCTCGGATAAGGAGAAGGCGAAAGCAGATATGTTGGAAATCGAGGATGCGGCGGAGGAGGATCTCCCAGATGCTGACGCTGAGCGACTCAAGCTTTCGAAACGCATCCTACAATCTGTGGAGCCTTATTACAAGACCTTCATCTCCGTATCCGCCACTCTACGGTTTCCACCTCCTCAGCCTATAATGCGGATGAAAGAGCTGGACGAGGAGCTCACTCGGGTCCAGCGCGCATGGGAGGACGATCTCGTTCGACGGGAAGAGAAAGGAGACATCGACAACCTCAAGGCGATCGACAAAGCCGCTTCTGGCACGCCAACGCCCGAGAGAAAAGTGGTAGATATTCCATCGTGCAACGTTAGCCAAGACACAGAAGACGTCAAGGCTCAGATCGAAGCCCTTGTCCTCCCAGAGCTCCTGCGCACGCCTTCACCTGAAGCTGACAAACTCCTCCCGGTCGAAGATCCGAAGAGCTACTTCGATCCGCAGCCCAATACTTCTGGCCCTATCCTGCCTGGGTCCTGCTTTGTCGTCTCCCCTCACCCTGTCAGTATGGCAGGTCCTCCCGATGTCGATCCGGTCCCACTCAAGACTACCGCAGACACCGCTTTGGAATCTCAGCTCAGCCTCGTCAAATATTGTCACGAAGAACAGCGTCGAATCTGGGAGTGGTATTTGCGCAAGAACCCTGATGATTTCGTCGTTGAGAAATACCAATGTGTTGTTCTATGGCGGTACACGGTCCCTATCGAAGAATTTGGAATTCGACGTGCATGTTTCGCCCCTGGCTTGCACTACATCACGTTTTACGGCGAGAACGACTGCACACTTGGCCAGTTTATCGAAAAAGCCGTGAACGATACGCTGGTGCAGTTCCTTGACCCCAAAGCGGTGTGTGCAGGGAAAGGGTGTAACCAACCTCTCGCACGACATTGTCAGGTGTTCGTGCACAATGAGACGAGGCTGGCTGTAGCTGTCGAACAGTGGGATGGACAGATCAAAGCGAGGAACATATACCCTGCCCCAGATATGATCACCACTTGGAGCGCATGTCGGGTCTGCGGGTCCGCGACACCGTTCATACCCATCTCTGAAGAGATGCAGCGATACTCGTTTGCCAAATTCCTCGAGCTTCACTTTTATCCCGCAGACGTCCAGCTCGTACAGGGTGCTGGGTGTCATCACAATATTTACCAGCACCACATCAGGTACTTCGCCACAAGGGGGATGACTGTGCGGTTCCAGGCGGATCCCGTGACGCTACACGAGATCGTCTACCCACCCATGCGTATCCGTATACGCCCGGAAATTCAGCTCGAACTGAAGAACGCTGACTTCGAGAGGCTGCATAGGCGGAATATGGTTTGGTACACCGCACTTGTTGACGACCTGAAGCTCATTAGTATCGATGCTGCTACTGGCGAAGAAGAACACGACGCGAAGCTCACAGCAGACATCAACCACCTCATTGCACGTGCGGAGGCAGAGCGACAAGAGATCACCCAGCTTATCAATAAAGTTTATCAGGAGTCTTCACCCATGGACACACTTACTCTCAACCAAGTCCGTTCATTCAGACAGGACCGCATCGTCGCTTGGCAGGCAGACTTCGACAAGCTTTCCAAGCCACGGAGTATACAGAGTGTTGAAAAGAGTGGACGCCGAGTATCCGCGTTCAACTCTATGCGGGCGATGTGGCCGAAACGGTATGATCTTGCGAGTCCATTCGGCGAGTTACATCTGCCTTCTACGAGCGTTTCGGAGGCGGAGGAAGGGCAACCGAGTAGGAGACGGATCACGAGCGATTCGCTGGTTTCGAGTGCATCGGAAGCGTCTGAGCCAGAGCTGGAGACACATTTGGAGAAGCCTGTGGAGAAGGTGGTCCAATTGAGAAGCGACGAAGAGGCATCTAACGTACCGCCTGTGGATCCCACGTCTCCAGCGACAAAGTCAGATCCGGACAGTGACTCGACGATCGGAGCCTCGAAAGAGGAATCGATGTTATCCGACCAGGCTCGCCGTAGTAAACCGGTACGGTTCCAAGTCTCATCATCTCCCTGACAATCACTTGATGCAGATTGTAGGCAAAGGCTGAACAAAGTGAGCGTGATGTTGATCGCCCCCCTCCACGCGCTTCTCGTCTCCCTCGCCGTACAACGCAACATCCCAGTGTCGCAGAGCTTGTCGCACGCTATCAAGACTTCATCCCTGCCACTGGTGTCGAAGAACTCGCCAAGACTGCACTTGCCCCCCCTCCCCCCGTTTCTGAGAGCGAGCAGGAAGACCTCACGACAACTCTGTCGAACGCGAACATGCCTAGGACCGTTTTACCGCGCAATACCATTCGTGGGAGGCACAGACACGAACTCACCAAAATGCCTTCGACATCGGATTTCGAATCTGGATATGCAGCGAATGCAGCACCGAGGTTTAGGAGGTCAGTTGGAGGACAAGGGCAATATGCGACGAGAATACCAGGAGGATCGTCTATCGAGTCTCTGGCTGTCTCCAGGCGGACGTCCCCGGATAAGAGAGGGTCGAGAACACTTGGTGAACCCTCGTCCCCACCACACAGCGGGAAGCTGCCTCCAACCGCAGGAGGACGGACATTGAGGGGGAAAACGTCTTCCAGAGGGCTGGGGAGGGACATGCCACAGCAGCGGCCCACGTCGAGTGGCGGAACCAAGCCATCGTTCAGGCGGCCTCCTCAAGGAGCTGGAACCAAGGTTTCGAACATCGCGAGACATTTTGAACGTATCAATCGAGAGAATGAGAGGGCTAACCGACGGTATGCTGTCATCCGTGGACGCAAAGTACGCCCAGTTGCATCTTCCCGTGCAACGGTAGAAGTGCTAGAAAGCATCAAAGATGCTATCAAGGACGAAACAGACATCTCTGACAGCTCGAGTGAGGCTGACGACGAAGGTGGTGATGAGGATGAAGGACGCAAGCCTGCTGATAAAATCACCGAGTCTTCTCCAGAACAGTCCACGACCCTGCCTATTGTCACGGTCCAAGAGCATCCAGACACATCTCCAGCTCCCCTTCCTGTCCAGGAAACAGTAGCACCGGTTCCTTCTACATCCACCCCTCCACTTTCTCCTGCTGCAGACCGCTCCTTCCCACCATCCCCATTCTTGAGCTTTCCTCCTCTGGAGACCAACCCACCGCCGACGCCACCGACAGTTTCGCTTGAAGAGCTTCCAGGACGCAATTCAATATTTAGACAGGCATTGTCGGGACTCTGGCCCCCCCAGCTCCCTTCGAGGCGTGTGGACTTTGACAGCGAGGACCCGTTAAACGATCCGGAACATATATTCAGGGATTCCTCGATGGTCGTTAGGACTGACGAGCCTACGTCAATCATCGCTCTTGCGCTCAAGTAGGGTTCTCGTATCTTCCGTGCTTGTCAGTATGCTGACTGCAGGGATCTTCAAGCTCGCCACTCTATCGTGACATGCTCGCGAAATCTCGGGCTGAGAAGCGGACATCTCGTGAACCGAAGGTTACTGAAGGCGGTGAAGCGTTCATGCCGGACGATCAATCTGTGTCTGAGTCCTCATCAACGTGGGGAGTCGTCAACGTAGATACCTCGGACACTGTGAACCTCACAGATGAGCTCAAGTCTCCATCTACGAAGATGTCTTGGGTCATTTGTGAGTGTCACTGCTTCCTTGTTGAGTGTTGAGCTGACTGTACACGCCCGGTGGGCAGCGTTTGAGAGCGGTGGGCTGACGATCAGTTGCACTATACTGTATCCTGAGCAGTTTGATGCACTACGGAGGACGTACGATTGTGAGAAGAGCATCATAGAGTCCTTATCGCGGTGCGTCAAGTGGGACGCCAACGGGGGCAAGTCGGGGTCCGCATTCTTGAAGACTCGAGGTTCGGACAGATCGACTTTGTTGTCTCGGGCTGTTGGGCTAACCTTGGTTGCCAGATGACCGGTTCATTGCGAAAGAGCTCTCGCGTGCGGAGTTGCAGACGATGGAAACATTCGCTCCCGCCTACTTTGATTATATGGCATCAGCTGTCAGCGGAAATGTACGTCTTCTGCTTGTACTCTGCCAGAAATGGGTTATTTAATCTGACGAGTAGCGCCCGACGTTGCTCGCTACAGTCTTCGGCTGTTATAAGCTGACGTTCAAGAAGTCGAAGGAGAAGGGCTCGAGCAAGGCTAAAGTGACGCATATGAACTTGCTCGTCATGGAGAACCTGTTCAACAACCGTCGATTCTCAAAGGTATAAGACATCCTTGTCTCGCGGATTCATAAGCACTGATCGAGCCCCTTTGACAGATCTATGATCTCAAAGGGTCCACTAGGAACCGGCATGTACAATCCACTGGAAGGGAGAACGAGGTTTTGTTGGATGAGAATCTTGTTGAAAGTGAGTGAAGGCGATCTTTCTGGCGGAGTCTCGCTGACCCTCTGCGAAGCTGCCCACCTTTCACCCTTCTATCTGAAAGAGCACTCTAAGAGAATTCTGCGTGGCGCACTGTACAATGACAGCAGGTTCCTATCGGATATTAACGTCATGGACTACTCGCTAGTTGTTGGTGTGGATAACGAGACGCATGAGCTTGTGGTTGGGATTGTTGGTAAGTCCACTCCGTCTGATCGAGTTTTGGCCTTGCTTTCGTCGTTGAGAACGCACTCACGAAGGGATGTTCATTAGACTATATCCGCACATACACATGGGACAAGAAGCTTGAGAGTTGGGTGAAAGAGTCTGCGTTCCTCGGCGGAGGTGGCAAGGGTGAGCCCACCATAGTTGGGCCGAAACAATACAGGCAGCGATTTATCAGTGCGATGGAAAGATACTTCCCATTGGTGAGATTTCCGTGGGCTGTCCACTTGCTGGATACTAAGTCAGTGGCAGGTCCCAGACCGCTGGATGAAACAGAAGGACACCCCGGAAGAGGACCCGAACAGCCTAGCAGATCTCTGGCCTGATTGGTGAAAGTCAGTCTTGATTTTTATGTTCACGGCGACCCGACACGACCATTTTCATTCTCTCCTCTCCTGATTCATTGCATCTTACACGCCATACCCCATGCATGACCCCGTAGTATACACTTTTTGTTGTGATGTCTGAATGAAACTGCCTGTGGCGCAAATTGCAAGCGCCAGTCACGAAACGCGTGCTGCATAGTCACGACTACGATGGATGATGACGATGCCGAATATATGCAAGGCAGTGAAGACGAGGTACTGTCGTTCCTTTCGTTCACGAACTCGCGAGCGTACCGATGCTAATGCCAACGACAGGACTATGGCTTCGACTACTCCGACAACGACGACGCCAACGAGTCAGGGAGCGCAGACGTCGAAAACATGTACTATACCGCAAAGTGTGCGTTCATCTTCCGTTGCTAAATCGGCGGGTCTGTCCATGGGGCATGACGAAAAACAGCCAGGAAAGAGGACGACTCTGAGGAGGCGCTGAAGGAGTTCAAAGCCATCGTCAATCAGGAGGCCGAGAAAGGCGACTGGCACGCCCCCTCTCGTTTCGTCCCTCCCCGCTCGCTCTGACATCCAGCACGTCAAGGGGATTCAAGGCCCTCAAGCAGTCCACCAAACTGCTCTTCCTGACCCTCCACCGCCCCGCCGATGCGCTGGAAACCTACACCCAGCTCCTCACGTACACGAAGTCTGCCGTCACCCGAAACTACTCTGAGAAGACGATCAACGGGATCTTGGATTATGTGGGCGGAGGCAAGGGAGGCTCTGTGGAGGTGGACGTCCTTGAACGCTTTTATGCCGTGACGAACGAGGCCCTGGAGGAAGCCAAGAACGAGGTGAGCTGCGGTCGGGACCCCAGAGCATGCAGGCATGCATCAGGTTGAGAGGGGCGTCATGTGCTGACTACGAAACATGCAGAGACTATCGGTGAAGACGAATCTGAAGCTCGCCAAGCTTTGGCTGGACAGAAAAGAGTATGGACGATTGCAGAAGGTGCATATACTCCATTCTCAAAGTCATTCAGTCGCATACGACACGAAACGTTCAGATTATCCGCGAGCTGCATGCTGCGACGAGAGCTGCGATGGATAACGAGGACCAATCTCAGCGGGGCACTCAGCTACTGGAGATCTACGCGCTCGAGATCCAGATGCACAACGAAATGCGAAACGTCAAGAAACTCAAGGTATCTCGCATGCTCGGCTGTCCTCCATTTCCTAACCCGTAACCCGACGAACGTCCGCTAGGAGATTTACAACGCCTCAAACAACGTCCACTCTGCCATTCCACATCCACGCATCATGGGGGTCATCAAAGAATGTGGCGGCAAGATGTGGATGGGCGAACGCCAATGGTCCCTCGCTTCCTCAGATTTCTTCGAGTCATTCCGGAATTACGACGAAGCTGGATCCCCCCAGCGTATTCAAGTGCTGAAGTACCTCGTGCTTGCGAATATGCTGACGGGGAGCGAAGTGAACCCGTTTGATTCGCAGGAGACAAAACCGTACAAGTCAGACCCCCAAATCAAAGCAATGACAGATTTGGTGGATGCTTATCAGAGGAGGGAGGTGCACTCGGCTGAGAAGATTTTGAAAGGTTGATTGGAGACTGGAGACCAACTCTCGCACTAACGTGTGTCGGCACAGACAACCGGTCGACAATAATGGACGACCTGTTCATTCGATCGTATATTGGCGAACTGCTGAGAAGTCTACGCACATCGTACCTCATTGATCTCATCAAGCCATATACGCGGTTGGAGCTGTCGTTCCTCGCCAAGGTACGTCGAATTCGCTAGCAGCTGGGTTGCAGATTGACATGAACATGCAGCAACTCAACGTCGAGATTGCGGAGGTAGAAGAGCTCTTGGTCGGGCTCATACTGGAAGGGAAAGTCGATGGACGGATAGACCAAGTTGGTATGAGATTAGAGATGGACCGCGCGTATGTCTTTCCACTGGTCTAGCATCACAGACCCTAATGCCGCCATAGTCAAGCACTTGAGAAAAAAAGATATGCTATGCTACACTCGTGGACGAAAGCGCTCGAGGGGGTACACGCTGCCGTGGTTGGGAAGACAGCAGGGAGAGGCGCCTCGGACCCTTTCATGAGCCTCCCTGCGGAAAGGATGCCCGATTTTAGGGACATTGCATTCTAAGTGGTTTGTAGAGCATTAATTGTAAGATCGACCTCCCCTCGCATCAGTGAGTGTGTCCAGGAGGAAAGCTTCCTGAGGATGGAGCATGAGCAGCGCAATGACTTGACTTCTAAGCCAGAGACGTGCCGACCTATAGCGGGCGCTTGAATGGCTTCCAGTCGTGCGGCCAGCCCTCCTTTGAGGGGGTATCTGATGGGACCTTGAGCTCGCGGGGAAACAGGCCTCGCACTCTTGACTCAATTGCCCTCTTCTCGCCGGTCGAACAAGTCTTGAGCACCTCCATCTCGGCAACACTCCTCGCCCTTGGATCCTCTCTTCTATTTGCCTCCTTGAACAACGCCGGATCGATTTCCTCCAGCTCCTGCATCGCCCTCCTCATGCACTCGAACTTGCGCCTCAGTTCCTCGTCGCGTTTTGTACGGAGGTGGCGTTGGTAAAGTTTCCAGGCCCTCTCTATCGTCTTGTGGGCCTGTGCTGAGGGGATGGCGCGCTGGAGCGCGAGACCTACGTCTGGGCGCCATGTGCCAGTGGGGGACGACCCAGTGCGGACGTTGGGAGGGTAGAGCATGCGGCGGATGACTTCGCGTTGGGCGTTCGACGGATCCGTGACTGGCGGCGTTGTCGCTGCATGGCGCACAGAAGTCTGCGAAGCGCGCAGGGGAAGAGGACGGCCACATTTGAGGAACGACATGGAGGTGACCGCTCTAAAAAGAAAAAAAAAAAAAGCGTAGTGTCGGGTTCACACGGCCCATCACCGCGAACCTCGATGTCGTCCAGTCTCCGTCTGCTGTGTCGGCGCTGCGCGTTCTCGCTCATTAGCACAGTGAGTACAACCGCACTGCATCAGCGCTGCCTCCGAGTCTGTTGCAGACCCGCTCGTTGTCCTCTTCGCCAGTCACGCTTGCTAGGAATGCGCGTAATTCCATTCCGCCAGTGAGTTCTGCGCGTCCACGCACCCGTGTCCAGCTCAAGTGGCACATCGTCCCAGCTCGTAGCCAACCGCCATTTCTCATCATCACCCGTCGCGCTTGCCAAGCGGATTGAGAAGAAGAAGGTCCCCTCAAAGCATCAGCTTGCCCTCATAGCCAAACGGAAGGCTGCCAAGCGCGGAAGAAATGCATACACGAATGAAAAGATGACCCTCGCAGATGCTGTCTCTGTCCTTCGCGTAGGTGCTCTCCATTGCATGTTCGATTCCGCCAACGCCCGCGTGATCCCACACAACAGGCACTAGAGGTTGCACGACCTAACTCGACGTATGAGTTAGTTATCCGGACTGCTATGTCACGGGGTGCACCTATACCTACTGGTCGCATTAACCTTCCTCGAGAAGCTAAGCCGAGGAAGGAGTACCGTATCCTTGTTTTTGCGGATGGCCGGCAAGCAGACGAAGCCAAGAAAGCAGGTGCCCATGTCGTTGGTGGACTAGAGCTAGTGGATTCCGTGTGTTCTTAGCCTCTCCCTCTCTTTCCGTTATTGAAGAGCAATGTCACATAGGTCGCAGAAGGCAAACACAACAACTGCACTACTATCCTTTGCACACCATCCCTCATTCGCAGCATTAGTAGCAAGCTGGGCCGTATCCTCGGCCCTCGCGGTCTCATGCCCTCGGAGAGACGAGGAACGGTCACAGATGATATCGAGGGGTATCTTCAAAGGTTACAGGGAACCACTGAGTGGAGAGGTGACAAGACAGGAACCATACGGATGCCTATCGGAAAGGTGGGCATAAGACAGTTTGCAAATTGTTGCTGCTTCTCCCGCCCTATACTCTCGGATACTGGTACTGATTTCCATCCGGAACAATAGCTGCATTTTCCCGTTGATGATGTAGTGAAGAATGTCAAACAGTTCGTCCTCAATGTGAAACGCGCTACGGGAAACCTCAAGGATGCTGTTGTGGAGGCTGAGGCCAAGAAGGGAAAGAACAGCAGCAAGAGTGTCAAGCCTGGTGCGTACCTTCCGGACCATTCCGATTATCTCCCCCCGCAATCGTCCATTTCCGAGTTCCTTGTGCATGGCCACAGGTCTTTGATTCGAGTCTTCCCATCCTTTCGTCCCTCACTACCTTGCTGCAATATTCCCATCTCACTCGTGGTCATTTCTATTCCGTCCCCATTCGTTGCCGCAAACTTTGATTGAACGGATACTTCACCTGCAGTGAATGCGATCACTCGGATACTTCTCAGCTCAACCCAAGCGCCCAGCATTCAGATAAAGGACCTCTGATGGATCCTCGGATAGATAGGGGTTTGGCAACGGCAATCAGATGTGACCAAATTTGATCTATTATCCTACCCCGTTGTCTGTGTCGGCAAGGTTGTTCGGGGGTTCCGATAGCAAATGGAATAATAAATATCTAGCCGGGAAGTGATGAGTGTTGGTGTGATCAGTGGGGATCTGTAACAAAGCAAAGGAGAGGAATAAACGGCTGCGAAAGCCAGGTGGCCTAGGGCAGGTCAGGAGTGGTGTGCCTCGGAATCAACAAGCACCGAAGCCTCATCGTTCTCGCGAGCTAAAACTCTAAAAGCTTTCGACCTTGCCTTTTGCTGCCTCCGAAGCTTTGCGTCAAGTGTGGCATAACTTCTCTCGTGTGACTTGTCCTTTTTGTCTCGTCCCTTGGACCGTTTGCCCACGTCTGATCCCTTCGCATCCTGGACGCTTTGTTGCTTGGAGGTGGTTCCTCCTTCGGTAGGTTGGAAGCGTTCAATAGGCTTATTCTTGGCTGGATGAGGGAAGATGTCGCCCCACGAGGATTTACGGGCATCGTAGAACGGCTGTCTACCTTGCGATTTTGGAATCGTAAGCCGCATTATTTTTCCTGTTGAAACACGAAATTAGTCAAATATTTTCATCTCGAGAAGGAGAAAGCGGTGGGAATAGGAACACGGTACGAACCCTCACGCGTACACGCATCAATAATGATATGTCCGCTCTTCTTGAGGGGTGGAAAAACGAGACGCGGCCATTCGAATGCCTCGCGCCTCAAAGCCTCCTCGAGGTAGGACGGCGACTCAAACTCTTCGAGTGTTTGGCCAGAGGCTGTTGGTGACGAGGGGACTTGCACCCGCGCTCGCACCATATTTTCGTCCGGCAAATGCACATCAACATGAGGCGACGTGAAGGGCGCAGCATCTACGCTTGCAGCCCACCCAAGCGCCTCCGCACCACCGATACCAACACCATCCACAGGCACACGAGCTTGCGTTGGCCCTTGATCCGCGGGGACGGAATTGATGTCGGTGGATGGCGGTGAATGGGCATGTGCCGATGCGGACCGCGCCGCTGACACCGAGACTAACGGTGATTGCGGGTCCACACTGGTATGATCATGCCCATGCTCATGTGCACCTTTCAACGCCCTTAGCTCACCTATCCCCACCTTCGCTCGCTCCATTGCTTCCCTCTCCACTCCACCTATCCTTCCCACAGGCCCCGTCGCACCTAAAATTATGCTATCAGGTCTTGGTCCTCGCCGAACGACAACATATGAGTAGCCGATATCCTCGTGGCCCTGCTTTGCATGTTTCGTGCGCCGAACAAACGTGGGACGCTGCAGGCGTTGGGAGAAGCCACAGACGAGACGCGAAGGGCCAGAACGTTGGAGGGGACAGGGGTGATCGTGTGGGCACTAAATCATAAAAGGGGGTGAATAGATGACAGCGTATTGCATTTTCATACACGGGGGAATTAAATAGAAGGATGAATATAGAGAGGTGGCAAGGAAAAAAAAAGTGTCGCTAATTTGCGACATGTCGACATCATGCAAGTTTGACAGGTGACTTACGGGGGCGACAACATGTGAGCCCCGGAAAGGCTGGTTCGTCATTTCGGTGTTCTCAGTCTCTTTGCGACCCAAGTCGAGCAGAAGTTGACGAGCTTCGGAAATATTTTGGAAACCTTCAGGCGAATTATGGTCGATGAGGACCTGTCTACGATCAGTTTGCTAGTTACTAATGGAAACGTGGGACACACGATCGTTTGTGCACCGCTGTCCCACATTTCCTTCACCATATATTTCTTGGCAAGAGGGGTAGGCTGTGCAGATAGCATGAAGGCCGAGAGGGCAATTGTAGAATGGCCCTCGGCAGGGTCTACACGGTATTGCTCGTGGAATGACTTTTTCCAGGTAGTACTCAATGCACCCAGCTTGGCTTCTGCACAACAACTTCAGCAACGCTTGCATGAAATTGGTGAAAGACAGAGCGGTCACTTTGCAGAAGCTTCTTGCCTATCGACACGAGACCATCGCGCTGGTCCATACCGAGGTAGGTGACTATGGTAGAGTTAGCTAGCAATGGTTCCTCTCCTGGAGTGGTGGAGGTCTTTTGAAAGACGTTCAACGCTGCCCTACGAATTCCTGATGAACAGTCCAATCATCCACTTGGGCAAGCCGTACCAGAGTCCACTTCCGGTGGCAGCTCCCCAATCAATTACCCTATCCACGTTCCACGATGCTCCTAATCTATGCTTCGCGTGATGCAGCACCGCATATATGGCAGAATAATGCGCGGGAAGGATGATGGACGCGAATGCAGTTCCATCGCGCGCTGAGTGCTGATAACGTTGTCGGCGGTTTTTATATTCCACGTCGTAAGATGTAGCCCATTTCTCCCCCGAACCATCGTCTTCCGCAAATAAACGTTTCGCATCACTATGTAGCAGAGTCTTGTCGGTACCTATACACGGTCACAGATACGAATACAGAAGTGTGTGACAAGGAAAACATACCTTCGATGAGTGCAGTAATGGTGCTCTGAAGTTCTGGAGACAGAACCACAGTGCCGATTCTGTTGCTGCCGAATCGAGCCGCAGGTGATTTACGGTCCTTCCTGCGCTCTGCAGGTTCTTCAATCGGGTAGTCTTCGTGGTCCACGTCATAGTATTCTATTTCGCCGTCGTCGTTTTCGAATGCATCCAGTTCGCGCACGGACGTCGAGGTTGGCTCCTCGGGCCCTTTGTGGTTGGGCATCAAGGATATATCAACATCCTGGAGCAACGACCTCAAGGATGGATCCAGTGTTAAGGTTGGCTTTGGCTGAGGGGCGACATGCACGTTCGCTGTCAAGGAAAACGCGGAAACTCTTGAACGCGTCGAGGAAGACAGTAAGCGCCACAAAACGCGGGAGCAGATGAGCATCCCGACAGAGAGCGCGCGCTGTCTCGTGTCGCGGTTTTGCAGAGCGGGAGATTATGTAATCAGACTGGACGTCAACGCGTCTTCCTCGCCCTGCTCAAAGCCATGGCTGGCCCAAACACTGCACTGTTCCCGAAGCAGCCCTCTAATGCGGACGGTGAACCACCGACCAAACGAGCTAGGTTAGCGGACGGCTCAGCCTTGTCCAGTTCGGAGGAACACAGCCGCGGGCCCAGCAGCAAGGTCGACGGAAATACACCACCCGTCCCTGAGTACGATGATGGTGAAGATGACCCGTATGGCTTATATGCTACAGCCTCCACACATGGGCAGAAGACATCAGACTTATACCTCGACACCGTATGCCAGCACGCCCCTTCTGTTCCCTATGGGCCTTCCTCATTATGCTTCGCAGATTAACAGGGCCTTGCTTGACTTTGATTTTGAGAAAGTATGCTCCGTCTCAACCTCCAATATTAACATATATGGCTGCCTAGTCTGCGGAAAGTACTTTCAAGGCCGTGGCCGCAGCTCATATGCCTACGCTCACTCCATCCACGATGACCATCATGTGTTCATCAATCTCGAGACAACAAAGGTCAACTTCACGTCTCACACGTGTCGCGGCGATTCACCCCAGTCGACTTTTAG
>JBBPOI010000367.1:0-15327 GCA_038091355.1 Phylloboletellus chloephorus | reverse complement strand
TTGCAGAGGATGCATGCCTACATCTGTCCGGACACTCTGAGTCAGCCATGAAGGCTTCTGAAAACTCCAAGCCATCCAGTCGTCCCTCAAATACCTCTTCCTGGTGTGAACATCATCTTTCCACAATCCACAACTCTGCCAACTGCAACTCCTACAAAAAGTGGGTCTCAGAGTATAGGAAAGGAGGATTTAAAATGTCAGAGAAGGAAAAAGATAAGGCAAACACAGTGGAGGAAGCTCGAGATTCTCCAGACACTGCAAACACAGCTACATAACGTGTATCTCACTCTACAATGCAACATGTTCATGCCTATCTGTTGTCTGAACCCAAGAGCAGTGGGAGAAGTACACTTATTATTGACTCTGGAGCATCCTCACATATTGTCCCTCACCGCTCATGGTTCTAGACATACTGGCCCTACTGTTACGCGAAGCGTATCTTGAGAGCTTCGACGTATTCTGAAACTAGACGGGCGATACTCACGAAGAGACCGACGTCCGCTAGAGTTCAGCGAAGGAGAAGATCGAAGAGCAAGGGCTTGATGAGCCCTGGTACAAGATTGATAAATGGGAGTAGCCACTTAAAGATGCGGGACTTTGATGGAGGTCGAAGGATTGCAAGATGAATACGCTTGTATTGCGTAGATCAAGAATGAAGAACTAGTACAAGCGGTTCTAGTACTTATACCTAAAGGACTAGCGCACGGACCAAGATAAAAGTAGTACCGTGTCACCAAAGATGTCAGATCAAGGGATGAAACTCGTTCTGAAACATGTAAGAAGAACGAGGGTAGAAACCTTGTCTGAAACGCGTAAGAGAAACAAGGAGATCAAACTCAGTCTGAAACGTGTAACGAATAAAGTTTAAAGATCTAGATCGTACCTGGATGAATCTAAGATCTGCTAAGTGAATATTAAGATAAGACTTCAAAGGTAGGGGTGAAAACGAAGGAAAATTGTAACACCTACATCCTCCTTGCCCAATAATCCTTGGAGACGATTCAAATACCATGGCCATAGAAATTGGAACAGTGCCACTTGTGTCGCGAGTCACTGGAACTGACTGTGAGATAATCCTATCCAATGTCCTCTTGATTCCCGAGTTCTGAATCTTCCTCATTTCTGTAAATCGACTCACTTCCGCTGGACTTACCACTACATTTATGGCCAGTTCCAACATGTGTTATGTCCGGAAGCACCGGAACACCATACTCATCACCAAATAGAAAAGCGGGCTATATCATGCAAGGGTAAATCCAAATGATCAGAAGGAAGCAGCACATGCCACAGTAGATATAAATCTTCTACATCAGCATATGGGTCACATCTCTGTTCATATGGTGAAATCTGGACAACTTCAAGGAATAGATACACTCAGTGGTTTGCCAACATTCTGTGAAGCGTGTGTTCTCGGAAAGATAAAAAAAACTACCCTTAGAGCTCCGGGATGGATCTCATACCACTCGTCCACTTGAAATGATCCATACAGATGTCGGAGGACCTACAACTCCAAGATCTCGGGAAGGTTACAGATTTTGGATTGTCATCATAGACGACTTCAGCTGTTTTCCTTGGGTCTACTTCATGAAACACAAAAATGAAATGCTCGGGATCTACAATCAGTGGAAAATGGATGTCCAAACACTGCTTTGTACTGAAATAGGACAAGAGGACTTCTCAAAATCCTATGTCAAGTTCGTCAGAAGTGATGGAGGAACAGAGTACATCAATAAGGCATTCCGACACCAGTTCCAAACTGATGGAACAATTCACGAAATCTCCACTCCTAAAATAACCAATAAAAGCCTTGAGCCTTAGGTTGCACCAAAAGATAGCACCAACAGTAAAAGATGAAAGAGTAAAGCGAAAATGAAATATATGCATGATGGGCATGTTGCATAGCCATGCACAGCATGGAAATTAAAGACATGAGGTTGACATGTGTTGTCCATGAGGGAGATGGAAATTAAAGGGGGAGTAAGGGGTTCTAGACCCTTGAGTGTCCATGATAATAAATAAATGAGTGTCAGTGATGAAAGGGGTGTAAAAGCATCCTATGGATAAGATAACCACGTGCGCTTGATAAGATTAGATAAGATAAGGAAAGAAAAAGTAAAACATTAAGTTCATCAAGCACTTGGTTATTGCAGCGTTTGTAACAACTCCATATACTCTGGAACAAAATGGACTAGCAGAATGGATGAATCAAATCCTGTGCACTCTTGCAAACACTATGCTGGAAGAATCCAAACACCCAAAATCTTTCTGGGCTGATGCCATGGCCACCGCTGCTTATGTTACTGTACGAAGTCCAACCTCCGGACTTGATGGAAAAGTACCGTATCAAATCTTTTTCAATCAACAGGTTGATCCAACCTTCTTCCGGCCCTTTGGATGCCCAGCATATGTCTATACACCAAAGGAACAACGAGGAGGAAAATTCCAACCACATGGAAAGAAATGTATCATGATTGGATATACATATGGACAACAGGCTTTCAAGCTCCTCAATATAGAACGGCGAACCATCATCTCTAGCCGACATGTTACCTTTGATGAAACCGGAACCATTTCCGGAACTGAGTCAGCCCCATGGAATGGCCCTGCTGTCAAGGGACAGTGGGAGGGTCTAATTCCAAAGCACCTTCATCAATCAGAAAACAACAATGAAGACGATGATTGTTACAATTCTCTTTCTATTCATTTGTTTAGCTCTTAGTTCCTTATTTCTTTTCTTAAAGACCTCACTTAATAGATCTCAGATGCGTCCAGGTACAATCTGAATCTTGAATCTTTTCCTCCTACATGTTTCAGAAAAGGGTTTCATCCCTTACTTCTATTCTTCATTTCCATTCTTGTGTTACTAATCCTTCCATAACATTCCACAACCTTCCATGATTAGCAACACTGTGTTTTACCTTGGTCCATGCACAGTTTACCTTCGTATAAATAGGGAAGCTGCCTGTACATGTAGCGACTTGCAATGATCAAGGCTAACCCAAAGAGTTAGACTAATGGCAAGGAGCAATGCCTAAGCCAAAATCACAATCTAAACTACCCCAAGCTACTCTAATGATCGTATAGTAATGTATATAGTCACAAACACAAATATACATATACTGTAAGTAATCCTCTAAAGGCGTCGAGGATACGAATACGAATGACTGTAAATGGATGGTGCCAATCACAGTTTAACGTCAATAGATAGAGACGTCACAGTCAAGGTGACTGGAAACTCCGTGTAGTGCACTATCACGGAACAGCAATGTTATCCTTGTTTATGATGGTGGACGACCGTATGAATAGCGTGGGACGGGTGCTAGTCCTGTATGCGTCAGGTGTGTATAACCCTTGTTCCCTTAATCCTGGGACCCGGCTATTCGTTTAGAGACTGAACTAGTCTATTCCTTTATACTCTGAGCTAGAGTGGGGACACACAAGAGAGAGAAGAGAGAGTGTAGAGTAAAAGCAAGAAGCTGTTGGGTTTAGTTAACCAACCAGTCACTTACTACTTGTTAGGAACACAGAACTCAATGTCTGCCCTCTGGCTTGTAGGGACTATTTTCCTTTTATTTTATTATGCACTCCTTATTATTCTACAGACATTTCTTTACTTTACTTATTTTCATGGGTCATCGTGACAGACTAGGTCACATGACTCAACACATGACGTGACATCACATGATGTCACACTATGTCACGCTTGTCACATGTAACATGACATCACATGATGTCACACTATGTCATGCTTGTCACATGTGACGTGACATGTCACATGTCACACCCTGTCATGCGGTCACACGTGATGTCACGTGATGTGACACCTTTGTCACATTTGGGCTTACTCATTTATTATGACAAAGAACCCTTAGCCCAGGTTCTAGACCATGGACTTGTGGCAACGGCATGTTGATGTATGCCTTAGCCTAGGTGCCTCATGTGTAAGGCTAGACGCCTCATGCATGGGTCCAGTCCTTCTATTTATATCCCCATGACATTACTATGATGTCATGTACTATATTTGCTATCTCTAGGGTAGAGGGTGGCTAGTACACTGCCACCCTGGAGATGTATATAAGTAGGGACAAGCTAGGGGTAGATCCCTTAGCTTTGCAACTTGGGTTTTACACTCGATGATGCATGTTGTAAGGAATAGCTTCATGCACTAAACCTAAACCCACATGATGTCTATGACGCTCTTGTACTTCTAAGTACTTAATGACTACTCATAGCCAAACTAGGGACAAAGTCCCCACAGCCCTAAATGCGTCGGGTGTCTTAGAATATCTGAAGATCGGAAATGGATGGTGCTGGATACTGATTAACATCTACTATCTGAGACGCCACTGTCAAGGTGACAGGGAACCCCCACTAGTGCTCTATGCGGGACCAGCAACATTATCCTTATTTATCAGCGCCGGACAAGCGCATTAACTACCAGGAAGACGGATGGTATGCCCGCTGGCGTCAGGTGCCAGAAACCCTCATTCCCTTAATACCTGGGACCCGGTAGACTGTTAGGGGAGTCACCCACTGTGCTAGGACCCAACCCTGGTCACCAGGGAGACTCACATACGCATCAATGGGTTTAATCGTCAAATTGTAAAGCTAAGGGATCTACCCCTAGCTTGTCCCTACTTATATACATCTCCAGGATGGCAGTGTACTAGCCACCCTATACCCTAGAGATAGCAAATATAGTACATGACATCATAGTGATGTCATGGAGATATAAATAAGAGAGCCGGCCCATGCATGAGGCATCTAGCCTTACATATGAGGTGCCTAGACTTACGCATGCATCAACATGCGCTTGCCTAATGTCCATGGTCTAGAACCTGGGGTAAGGGTTCTATGTAATAATAAATGAGTAAGCCAAAGTGTGACATCAAGTCACATCACGTGACATCACGCGTGATTGCATGACAGGGTATGACATGTCACGTCACATGTGACAAGTGTGACATAGTGTGACATGTCACATCACAAGTGTGACATCATGTGATGTCATGTCACGTGTTGAGTCATGTGACCTAGTCTGTCACGATGGCTCAAGAAAATAAGTAAATGAAGAAATGTCTGTAGAATAATAAGGAGAAAGAAATAAAATAAGGGGAAAATAGTCCCTGCAAGACCGAGGGAGGACGATGAGTCCTGTGTTTCTAACACATGTGAGTCTCCCTGGTGACCAGGGTTAGGTCCTTGCACAGTGGGTGACTCCCCTAACAGTCTGTCGGGCTCCAGATGTATGGAGACGAGGGTGATGACCACCTGAAGGTCACGAGACTAGCACTCGCTAAATGCTATTGATGCGCTCGTCTGGTGCTACAAATATGGATAATGTTTCAGTTCACCCATAGAGCACTAGGGCGGGGTCCATGTCACCTTGACATTGGCGTCCCCGATTATGGACGTTAAAGAGAGTCTGGCACCGTCCATTTCTGGTCTTCTATTATTCTAAGACGCCTGATGCTTTTAGGGCTGTGGGGACTTTGTCCCTAGTTTGGATTGGTTAAGTACTTGTAGTACAAGAGTGTCATAGGCATCATGTGGGTTTAGGTTTAGCGCATGAAGCTATTCCTTACAATATGCATGTACAAGATCTTACTGAGATCTCGGTAAGTGAAATATAGCCACACATAGCACGGATAAAAGGAAGGCTGTGTGAGCATAGGGGAAGATCCAGGGAAGATCCCAGATCCTAAAGAGAAATGTAGCATAAGTGTTACTGAATGATGTGCAATCCATCGATGGATTGCACCAGTGAACGAAAAGTGTTCAGAAAAATAAGAAAAAATCATAGTAAAATGTACCATCCATAACAGCCACTATCAAGATGACAGGGAACCCCCACTAGTGCTCTATGCGGGACCAGCAACATTATGCTAATTTATAGTGCTGGATGGGCACATAATGCTAGCATTGGACAGGTGCTATACCTGTGTGCATCAAGTGCACATAACTCTTGTCTCCTTAAGCCTGGAGCCCAGCTAACTGATAAGGGGCATCACCCACTAGTGCCAAGACCTAACCCTGGTCATCGGGGAGACTTACATGCAATGAGGCGTTAAAACACCAAGTTGTAAAGCTAAGGGATCTACCCCTAGCTTGTTCCTAGTTATATACATCCCTAGAGTGGCAGTGTACTAGCCAACCCTCTACCCTAGAGATACCAATAATAGTATATGATATCATAGTGACATCATGGGGATATAAATAAGAGGTCTAGCCCATGCATGAGGCATCTAGCCTTACACATGAGGCGCCTAGACTTACGCATGCATCAACATGCGCTTGCCTAATGTCCATGCTCTAAAATCTGGGCTAAGGGTTCTATGAATAATAATATTAGTAAGTCCGATGTGTGACATGTATCACACCATGTGACATCATGCATGACATAGCGTCATGCAAGCGTGACAAGTGTGACATGTGTGACATGTCATGTCACATGTGACAAAGTGTGACATATGTGATGTCATGTCACATGTTGAGTCATGTGACCTAGTCTGTCACAATGGCTCAACGGAAAAAATAAGTAAGAAATGAATAAAATATTATAGACTCAATAATAAAAGAAAAGGAAAATAGTCTGTGCAAGCCAGAGGGCGGACGTCGAGTCCTGTGTTCCTAACACAACAACAAGTTGTAAAGCTGGGGGTCAACCCACAGCTGTCCCTACTTTAAATACATCTCTAGGATGGCTGTGTACCTGCCAACCCTATATCCTAAAGATAGCAATAATAGTATATGATGTTATAGTGATATCATGAAGATATAGATAAGGACCTAGCCCCGCACATGAGGCATCTAGCCCTATGCATGAGGTGTCTAGCCTACCATAAGGCAAAGGTGTGCATCACCACACCTTCACTGCGTCCATAGTCTAGAACCTGAACTAAGGGTTCTTAGTAATAGAATATGAATAAGCCCAAATGTGACATAGTGTCACATCATGTGACATAGTGTCACATCATGTGACATCACACATGACAAGCATGACAGGGTGTGACATGTGTGACATGTCACATCATGTGTTGAGTCATGTGACCTAATCTGTCTCTCTAACCAAAGAAAATAACTAAAGGAAAGATAAATCAATAGAATAATAAGGAAACAATAATAAAATAAAGGGAAAATGGTCCCTACAAGACCGAGGGTGGACGATGAGTCCTGTGTTTCTAACACGTTGTAGGGAACCAGAATTCCCTATGGTTGCAGATCCTACTTTTCTGCCACCCTACCTATCTTATCTGACACCAATGCATGTCCACTCTGGTCCACTCCAACTCCGCTCTGGTCTGCTCCAACTCTGCTTTAGTCTGAACCTGCTGCTAGTCAACTCTGTCTGGACTGTTTTTCCTCCGTCCTGACATTTTTCGCATATGACGTCTATTCACCCATTTCGCACATTCCATCCGCAATCTGTGATAGACCATCCAACTCTGCCTTAGTCTGCACCGTCCACTCCTGTCTACCTCCGTCCGGAGTGTCTGGATGTTCGTCCTCACCCAGAACACTCATATCTTCCAGGACTTTCTTCTCCACTGACAGGATCTTTTGTTTAGTGAAGCAACTCAATGCAAAGACCCTTGAAATGAGGAGCGGATCCACTGAGCAACAATACAAATAACAAGAAAGCATAGAAAAAGGGTGAAAGTCTAGGAGCGAATCTATCCCCTGGCCTCTGTAATGAGGAAAGACCAAGAGAACTTGACTGAAGTTCTCTGGCGGCGCCTTCGGCCTTATATACTATTCTATTGTATGTACATGTTTGGTTCTTATTACTATAAAAAGATACATAGCCCACAAGGCTGTGGGACAGAGATTAAAAACATGAAGCATACATGAGGCTGTGGCATAGCCCTGACAGAGATTAAAGATGCATGTAAAAGGTGAGGCATTAAGGTTGCGTCATCAGAAATGAAAAGCATGAGGTATACGCATGTGCGAGATCTTACCAAGATCTCAGTAAATGAAACATAGCTGCGCACAGCACGGAAGAAGGGAAGGCTGTGTGAGCATAAGGGCAGATACAGGGAAGATTCCTGATCCTAAAGAGAAATGTAGCATAAGTGTTACTGAGTGGTGCACAATTCGTCGATGAATTGTGCCAGTGAACGAAAGTATTCAGAAAAATGGTGAAAAATCATAGTAAAATGTACCGTCCATAACGTTTAGCTCCTGGATCTCGATGTCCCATGTCCATTCCAACCGTCATAGGTCCAAGCTTTTGTCTTCTCATTGGAGATCATGTTTCAGTTCAATCTACATGTGAAATTCCAGAGTTGACTCACAGATGATATTTTATTTTGTCTTTGATAATTTCAAAACAGAGCTCCAGACTAACTGGACTCCAATACGATGGTATTAAAGAGGACGAGGACTTCGAGAAGGGACCCATTCTGAGACTCATCAGGGGGGAGAAATTATCCTTGTAAATTCCTGCCTTTACTCTTATTCCTTACTCCTGTCGCTTCGCCTAACAAAAATCTACCTTACTCTTGACCTTTTCAACAATCCTGACCAATCCAGACTTGCATCACCACCCGTCCTACCTCTGGACTGGAGTTACCGGACTTGTGTGCTGCCACCCGGAGTACAAAATCGGACTTGACTGGACAAAGAGCTGAGTACTCCCAGAACCCGTTTCTTTTATTTGTGCTCTGTTTTCCACATTCCTTCAAGACTTTCCTTATGGGAGTCGAGAAGTTTTGCATTCCGGTTACTCTGGGATTTTCTACCAGCCTCCTTTTGTTACGGACGGTACATTTTATCATGATTTTTCCTTATTTTTCCGAATATTTTTATTCACTTGCACAATCTAGCGCAAGTTTATGCACCACCCAAGAATATTTATGATACATTTCTCTTAGGATCAGGGATCTTCCCTGGATCTTCCCTTATGCTCACACAGCTTTCCTTTCATCCGTGCTGTGCGCGGCTATGTTTCATTTACCGAGATCTCGGTAAGATCTCGTACATGCGTATACCTCATGCCTTTCATTTCCGGTGATGCAACCTTAATGCCTCACCTGCTACATGCACTTTTAATCTCCGTTGGGGCTATGCCACAGCCTCAGGGCTGTTCTGCCACCGCCTCATGTACACTTCATGTTTTTAATCTCCGCCCCACAGCCTTGTGGGCTATGCACCTCTTTATAGTAATATTAACCAAACATGTACATACAGTAGAATAGTATATAAGGCCCAAGGCGCCGCCAGAGAACTTCAGTCAAGTTCTCTTGGTCTTCCCTCATTCTTTAGGCCAGGGGATAGATTCGCTCCACTTTTGCTTTCTTATTTTGCTTTCTTGTTGTTGTTGTGGTTGCTCAGCGGATCCGTTCCTATCATCAAGGGTCTTTGCTTTTGAGTTGCTTCACCTTTCCCCTGTAGGATCAAACATATCGCACCCTTCTTGTATTTCTCCTCCTACTAACCCGAACAGACTTATCCACTAGGGAAAGACAGAGACACAGGGCATATGCACCTCACAATGTAACAAGTCTAGGACCTGTCCACAGGGACTCCACTACTAAGTGCTAAGGGTGTACTAAACCCCTAACACTATGTACAAAGTGCAAGCATTCTCAGTATGCTGCAGACTGGCAAAGAGATGAGTGAGGAAAGAAAGAGCAGTTGCCAACACCGAAGTGCTAGCATGGGCCTTGAAGTACTACTAACTACGATAGGGTTCACACTTCACACAAACTATCTATGCCCAATGGACTTGATGCCGAAGCAAACAAGTGGATTAAGCTGGGGATTAACTACAATACATGGTCCTTTATATACGCCAGACTATTGCGCACAGACCAAGCTGTGCATGGGAAATAGAAGATTCTAATCAGAACACATGTCAAATGTGTGTGAAATAGAAGCGAAAATAGAAGCGGTAATTAAGGAGGCTGTACGCCTCATGTATTTAATAAAGCGGAGGTTAAAAACACATGTTAGGTCACGTGACATGCTTATGTAATAGCTAAGTATTATGCCAGGTCGAGCGTTCGATCCTGGCCAAGTCCAATTCTTTTTCTATAGGGGCGTTTGCTTGTATAGGGGAAGTAATGCGTTTATAACACACAACATACTAGTCTTCTTGCCAGTCAGCGTCATACTGTGAACCACTACAACTTTGTATACAGTATTAGGGGTTTAGTTCACCTCTAGTACTCAGTAGCCAAGCCCTCGTGGTGCTTGTCCTTGGACTCATAACAGCAGCAAGCAAGATTTCGTGGAGTTGCTCAGATGCCCCAGCTTTTGAGAGCTTTTCTCAATGGTATTCATCAATAACCCAAAGGCATGTGTCAATAGCTTCAGTTTTGGATGTCTCTTGGATCACACAGCCTGAGGTAATTTCTTCAGACACAGTCTTTGATGAATCCACATTACCACTCATGAACAAAGTAGCAGAAAGGTGCTATACAATTTGCAACTAGCGAGACGATGGCATATTAACCGAGAAGGAAACTAGAATTTATCTGACAGGTGCTTACCCAGCAAGATGATGGGAGGAATCAGAGGGGTAAGGAACCCCTGTGACTGTCATCTCACTAGAGCATGTTAGGGGTGAGAGACTATGACGCACGAGGGTGGCTACTCGGTGCTGACATAGTTTACCCGTAATGGCGTGCGCGAAGGATGCGGTGTGTAAGCCTTAGAGGCGTGAGTAAGCCGTCGAGGCACGAAAGCCGCCATGGAGGCGGGCGAGAGCCGTAGAGGCATTGAATCAAGTCGTATGGTAAATAAACCCTAGACGCCCAGTTAGGGGGCCAGACTAGATGATGAGACTAGGAGCGAGGAGGATAGGTTCAGCGAGAGCCAGCTACGCTCAATCAATTAGCCTTGTGTAATAAATCCCAATAATCAACATTCTCGGTTGCGTTTCGCACGCGGCTACCTCATGTTTCTGCAAGACACTCATGCCTAAACGCACGCGCACTCTCCTCGATGCCAGATCCGATATCAGCCACTCCGACGCGTCAAAACGAGCGCGGACGTCCACTATCACGAATAAAAGTGCGCCTGGCATGCACAGTCACGCACCACATCCAACGTCCTGGCATGTCGTCAAGGGTGTTGGCCCTCTACGGGAGTCGCTGTTGCACTGGTACGGTCAAGTCCACCGAGTTCGCGGGATGCCCTGGCGGAAGACATTTGACGGATCGCTGGACGAGGATGGCAGGGCGCAGCGTGCGTATGAGGTTCGTTTCTATGGCACCGTCATCCCATGATATAGCTTTGACGCCCGTCTAGGTTTGGGTGTCAGAAATCATGCTTCAGCAAACCCAGGTAGCCACTGTGATTCCTTATTACAACAAATGGATGGCCAAGTACGTGCGTATGTCTCTCGCCTTTCTTTCTTCATTCATTCTCGTTCACATCCTTCAGATTCCCGACCATCAAAGATCTCGCCGCATCCGATATCGAAATTGTCAACAGCCTTTGGAAGGGCCTTGGTTATTACTCTCGCGCTGCCCGTCTACTGAGTGGCGCGCAGAAAGTGGTCAAGGAACTCGATGGCCGATTTCCGGATAATGCCCAGGATATGCAAGCAAAGATACCTGGGATCGGTCGTTATAGCGCCGGTGCTATCTGCTCTATCGCCTACAACCAGTGTGTTCCCGTCGTAAGTCCTCCAAATTTGGCGTCTCGACCTATACTAGACCTGACTTGCTAGCTCGATGGCAATATCGTCCGGCTACTTACCCGCTTTCTGGCTCTGTACGCTCCGCCAAAAGCGAAGCAGGCTCAGAACATATTATGGGCAGGTGCGGAAGTCTTCGTGGACGGCTCGTCGCGTCCTGGTGACATTAACCAGGCGCTCATCGAGCTCGGGAGTACGCTGTGCAAGGTCCGAGATCCTGCGTGTGGGGACTGCCCGCTTCGGCGCGGGTGTCGCGCGTACCGGAGAGCTCAGTCTAATCCCGTGGGTGAATCTCTTTCAATCGTGCG
Source organism: Phylloboletellus chloephorus (assembly GCA_038091355.1). Taxonomy (NCBI): domain Eukaryota; kingdom Fungi; phylum Basidiomycota; class Agaricomycetes; order Boletales; family Boletaceae; genus Phylloboletellus; species Phylloboletellus chloephorus. Next base: position 3,372 of record JBBPOI010000367.1, on the reverse strand, counting down.
CATCCTCTCTAATGACATCCCCCAAAGAGCCCAGCTAACGAGGAAGCAGACATCGAGGAGCTGTGCACCATTTGTGACTCACTCCCAGCGGACGACCCAGATACGCGCCTCGTTACCATCTACCCTATGAAAGTCGAACGGAAGAAAGTACGCGAGGAGCTCGATTCCGTCAACGCAATCGAATGGCGTGGGGGGGACGAGCGCAAGCGGTACTTCTTACTGGTCCGTCGCCCTGATGGAGGTAAGCATTACATCTGTCTTTTCACGCGCGGGGCAGCGATTAAAAGAAAAGAACATCACTCACTCAATTCCAGGACTCCTGGCAGGCCTGCACGAATTCCCAACGGTACCCAATATCTCTGGAACGTCTGCGACCGCAGCGGCAGCCGCCGAGATTTTGAACGACCTTCTCCAAAACTACCTCGTCGACCCACCTTCATATATATATTCCCAATTGAAAGATTCGAAGTCACAGGGCTCCAGGGACAATGACGGTGCAGAAGGAACAATGCGGATCGTACACATTAAACCCGCGGGAGATGTCGTCCACGTTTTCTCACATATCCGGAAAACCTACCGTGTCCAATGGGTGCTATTGGACGGTGGGGGTGACGAGCCCCCCAAGCTGCAGAACAACTCCGGCTCGCCGACCGTTTCGATGGATGGGAAAACCAAATCGCTGCGGAAAGGCAAGTGTCGTATGCGTTCAGATCCGTCCGAGGCTGGTGAGTCTACCCCCAACATTGCGTGGTGGATTCCGTTGGACGAAGTCAAGAATGCTAAGTACGTTAAAACCGAATGTTACAAACTGCCTCCAAATGAAAGCTAATGCTTTCGATTTAAACCACAGCATCGGAACTGGGGTGATGAAAGTGTGGAAACTAATTCAGACGCTGTGGTAAAATTTCCCTGAAAACATTGCATCTGTCTTTAATTATTCATACAATGTTTGGGTTGATAAAAGTACAGGAAATAGAGTGTGATTTTTTGTCATTGGCGAGGCTCACTCCCCACGCCACCTGCTATTCAGAATCCCTGTGTAGCATGTGTTTGCAAAGATGAGCCCTGCATTCTGGTGCAGGGCATGGTCTGCGAGCAGTGCTAGCATCACAGGGTGTGATGCTTGCATGCAGCAAAGGTGGCTTGGTTGGTGACAAAACCACCAACTGAAGTGAGGGTGAGGACAAGGGTGGGGATGTCAGAGAAGAAGCCCCATAGCAAGTCAAGGGTGGGGGGGCCATTCTCGGTAGAGAGAGAAAGGACAGTTGCTAACACCGAAGTGCTAACAAGTGTGGCAATCCTAAAGCCAAAGAATGGCCCTGGATGCTCACACTATACCTTGACAAGTAAAAGTGACAATAGTCTCGAACCAAGCTTATAGGCATAAACCCACAAGAACTTGACTAGAGTTCTTGGGGTGCTTTTTATCCATCCTTATATACTATAGCTACATGGTCCATGTGCATATGTGCAGCATATTACTAATACTACCTATCATAGGAGCAAATATTGCCATTCGCTTGCTATTCTTACTATCTATGCTACAAGGTTTGATGTGATTATGTGAAATGGTGAAATATGTGAAGATGTGATATTGTGAAGAGGTGAAAGGGTGAAAGGGTAAATTATTCCCGCAGTCACATGCAAGTTCCCATGGCCATGTGATTGGAAAACAAATATTTACCAAAGCAGTGCTCAGCAGCTCAACTTCATAAATATAATGAAAATAAATATTGTCCACCAAGACAGGGGTTAAAAGCGAGCACACAGCAGCTCAAGCTTTGTGTTTCTAACAACAAGGGCCCTGAAAGCTACTAACTACTACTGCTCACACTTCACACTCTAGCTACTATTCAATGTGTTACGGACGGTACATTTTACTATGATTTTCACTATTTTTCTGAACACTTTTCGTTCACTGGTGCAATTCATTGACGAATTGTGCACCACTCAGTGACACTTATGCTACATTCTTCTTTAGGATCAGGGATCTTCCCTGGATCTCCCCTTATGCTCACACAGCCTTCCCTTCTTCCGTGCTGTGCGCAGCTATGTTTTATTTACTGAGATCTTGGTAAGATCTCGCACATGCGTATACCTCATGCTTTTTATTTCCGGTGATGCAACCTTATGCCTCACCTCTTACATGTATCTTTAATCTTTGTCAGGGCTATGCCACAGCCTCAGGGCTGTTCTGCCACTGCCTCATATTTGCCTCATACTTTTAATCTCCGTTCCACAGTCTTGTGGGCTGTGCTTTCTTTTGTAGCAATAGTAACCAAACATGTACATATGGTAGAATAGTATATAAGGTTGAAGGCACTGCCAGAGAACTTCAGTCAAGTTCTCTTGGTCTTTCCTCATCACAGAGGCCAGGGGATAGATTCGCTCCTAGAACTTTTACTCTCTCACTATGCTTTCTTGCTTTTGGTGCTATTTCTCAGCAGATCCATTCCTTACCTTCAAGAGTCTTTGCTTGGGTTGTTTCACAATGAACTCAATGCTGAAGCAAACAAGTGGATTAAGCTGGGGATTAACTACGATATATGGCTCTTTATATATCCCAGACCAATGTGCATGGACCAAGCTGTGCATGGAAAATAGAAGCTAAGAATTAGAACATGTGTCAAACATGTGTAAATAAGAAGTGTAATAGAAGCAGTAATTAAGAAGGCATGTACACCTCATGTTATTGATAAAGCGGAGATTAAAAACACATGTTAGGTCACATGATATGCTTATGTAATAGCTAAGTATTTTACAAGGTCGAGCATTCAATCCCAACCACATCCAACTCTTTTTATGATTTTACTAGAGGGGTGTTTGTCCACCTAGGGAATGTAGAGGCATTTATAACAAATATGAATAAAGTTGCTGGTCCCACATAGAGCACTAGTGGGGGTTCCCTGTCACCTTGACAGTGTCATGTCACATAGTAGACATTAAGCAATATCCAGCACTGTCCGTTTCTGGTCTTCGATTATTCGCAGATGTCCATACCTTTAGGATAGTAGGGGACAATCCTCCATTGGTTATCTTTAGTAGATTAGATTAGTATAAGAGTGTCTTGGCAATATATGGGTTTAGGTTTGGCACATAAGCCATTCCTTACATGGGTCATAGTGACAGACTAGCTCACATGACTCAACATGTGATGTGTTACGAACACAGGGAACGAGCCGTGACTAAGCTCGTTCTTCCCTCGGTCTTGCAGTATTTTCCCTGTATTTTTAGATATTTTATATCTTGCATACGAGTGCAGTAGAACGCTCACTCGTTGTATTACTACTTAGCATTTCTTTATGGAGCCATGTGGGTATTCTCACGGTCACATGGTTCCCTTACTTTATTATTTAGTCTTTCGTCTAGGAC
>JBBPOI010000366.1:0-15333 GCA_038091355.1 Phylloboletellus chloephorus | reverse complement strand
AGGCCGAGCTCCTCGAATTCGAGCTGTTCATCGCTGTCCTGGGCGATGAGGACGACGGGGTCCTGGCGAGGGGGGACTGGGAGCTGGGACATGATGGGGGTATAAGGAAGGAGCGAGGGGCGCTGGGTATGTTGGACGGTGCCAAGAAAGGAGGCCCAAACAGAATTTCCTCGAGTCGCGGCTGGTCCGCGTGGAGACATACATACGCTCGTCCGCAGCTCCAATTATTTTCGGTAGGATCCGCAGCAGCTCCCCGGCCGACAAACATGTTCAAGAATCGATACAAATCGAACAACGACAACTCAGTCTACATCTAGTATCCAAATGAAGTCCCCCGGCTCTTCCGATCTCCATCATACAGCCCGTAGATGCTGTACGTCGGGCTGTGATAGTCCCCGTACCCCTCCGGGTTCGCATGCTGCAGCGCCATCTGCGCCAACGACGGAATCGGTGGGGGAGACGGCACCCGAGGCGGCTTGTCTTCAATTTTTTTCTTCAGATTACTCTTCCCTGCCCCCGCGTGGCCGTTCGAGCTCCCCTCCTGAGCTCGCGCTCGCGCGGCTTCGCATGGGCGTATGTTGACCAGCGACGCAGTGGATTTTGACGCTGCAAAGTCGACCATCATCAGGCTTCCCAATGCTGCGGTGTCCGACGGAGGACTGTCGTAGTCGGAACTTTGTTTCGGAACTGGCTTCTTATGACTGCGTCCTGTGAGAGTCACCTTTTTCGCTTCTCCGATGACGCTCATGGAGTCGTCAGGGTACAAAGTAGGCTGTGGAGACGGCGGAATCGGTGAGGTCAGGCCGAGGGCTGAGGTCAAGTCCCTTCCGCCTCGAGAGTCTGAACGCTGAACGCCACTCTGCTGAGGATGGATGCCATGGTGTTCATGATCAAGATTGTGTTTAGCATAGTTTGTGGGGGCGGCCGACGTCCGAGGATATGAACCAGGAGTATAGTACGTGGATTTAATTCGAGCCCGGCCGCCGTTGAACTGCGGCCTATTAGGAGACGCAGTGGGTGGGGAAGTGGGTTCCATTCCACCATATGCAAAGCTTTGCGAGCGCCTGAACGCTGCAGGGTCCTTTGCGCTGCCAGGTGTGATCATGCTGGATCTGTTGCGCGATGCCATGAGCCTGTCCTTGTATTTCGGTGCCGCTAGATTGGGTGGTTCGTCGAGCGCAGCACCGTCTATCGCAAGGCCAACATCCTCCCCTACCTGCGAGTAGCCGCCTGGTGAATTCGGGTAAAGGGACATGGATACTGTGGAAAGCCTGGACACCGCACGGGTGATCGCGTTCTGGACAGGCTGCAAGGGGGGGACTGGACTTTTGGTCTTTGAGGCAGTAGTTGTGTTGCCGTATCCCATGAATGGATATTGAGTGTGATTCTGCGCTTGAACACATGCGATGTCGTTGTCGACGAGATCATGGTTGTCCTGTTGAAAAGTTTGGTTCAGAGTCGCTGGGAGTTGATCTTGAGAACTGGAACGGGTCACCGTCACCGTGGGGGGAGGTTTTGGGATTCCGGAGTTGTATTGTGTCCACGTCCAAAGACCAGTATTCCCTTTCGTGCTGCGTGCTTGGAGGGGAGGAGACGAGCGTTCCTTGCCGCCAAATACGGGGGAGCCATCGTTTTCGGGGTTGTCGTCGGGAAAGGACCCGTCCTGGAGGATGGGCAGGGAGGGAGTAGGGGTCCTGCGGCGGCGGGGACGCTTGATGAGTATGACCAGGACGATGGCGATGAGGACTGTGAGACCACCGCTGACAGAGAGGGCAACAATGGCCGTAGCAGACAAACGGGGGGAGGTGGTGGGCTGGGGATGACGATCTTGTGTGTTGCTGGCGGGTGTGGTGACTTGCAGAGGCTGGGTGGACGAGGTTGGGTGAATTGCGAGGGACGAGAAAGGGGCAGGGTCTGCAATCTGCGTGAGGTTTTGTGTGTTCAAAAAGGGCAGGGGCACGAAGGTTGACTTTGGTGCAGCATGTGAGCGAGTGGAGGAAAGTCTGGAAGCGGCTGAGAGAGGGGTCGTAGTGAGCGTGGTGTCTGCGGAGGGGGGAGGCAAGCCGGTGTCGGGGATGGGTGCGGGGACGTCGGTGACCTCGTGGACGCTGTAGTCGCGGTGGGGTGCTGGCTGGGATGCGAGCGGCGGCCTTGGGCGATGAGGGCGGGAGGGATCCGCCTGGAGGTCGTCGTCGTCGTCGTCGTAGGCACTGAAGAGCAGACTCTCCGTGTCGTCGTCGAGCTCGCTGTGTGGGATGTGGGTGTGGGGTGGTCCGAGCGCCATGTTTCGCTCCTGTGCGTCCGGCGCGAGGGGGAGGGATGAAACGAGCGCGTCGGGGGTCACGTGGATTGATTTTGTGGAGAGACTGCTGCATGGCGCCAGGTGCGTCCCTCTCGTGCGTCGGACGGGCGGCCATCCCATCTGCCTGCAGTGTCCCCGCCGCCCCCGCCGCAGCAGCATGCACTCGTGCGGGCCTCGCAGCGCCACGGACTCGGCAGCGACAGCGATCCAGGCTCGCCAACGCACAACGACTTTTCCTTGGACTCGAGGATAATCCCGGCCCGACCTCTGACACCTCGTTACCGTCTGCAGCATTCACTTATGCAAAGCAGCGACGATCCTGTGCACACCAGCGACGATCCTGTGCACACCAGCGACGACCTTGTGCACACCAGCGATGTCCTTGTGCAGACTAGCAATGTCCTTGTGCAGACCAGCAATGTCCTTGTGCAGACCAGCAATGATCCTGTGCAGACCACTGAAGATGGCCCACCTCTCGTGAGTTCGCAGCCGTTGAACCAAACACCTCGTCCCTCTGCAAAGGCAGTCCCTGAGCCACCCTCGCGTCCCTCCCTTGACTTCATTCCCAAATCCGTATCCTGTCAACCCCCCGCCACTCTCCCTCGCTCAACAATGTCCGTCCCCCTCCGCAACACGTCTCCCTCCTTGCCATCCCAAGACTCGTTCGCTGGCCCCGTCTCCCAGGATCCTGCAGAACATTATCTCGCGTCAACAAACCAGTTCAATGTGCCACTCTCTCACTTGGGTGAGACGCCAACTCAGCAGGTCATCCATCCCCCCACAGATCCCGGCTTCACGCTCCCCGATGCCAGCGAGCACAAAGAATTCCTCCAGGCCGCTATGCGCGAGTACGAAGCACAAAGGGCAAATCGTCGTGGTGATGTACTCGTAGCTGCCACGCCCTGCAATTCTGGTGAATCTTCAGGCACGTCACAACACAATGTCGACCATTTCTCTTTTCACAAACGCGCAACAGAAAACCCTCGCCAGCAGTCCAGGTTCGACTTTGATGATGCATCGTCTTTCGATAAGATGCTCGACAGAGACCTCGGTGACGCTCCTGATCTGACACCAGAGCCCACTCTCCCCAACGAGTTCCAACCTACGCAGGTCCACCGCCCCGTCCACCTTGAGCCTTATACCAGAGATACCGTCCCCACTACGCCGCCCCGCTGTCATCGCTCTCCATCCTTCGAGTGGATTGCTCCCTCCCCTAGCGCCGCTGTTGCATCCAGCAATCCGAGGAGCTTGTTGAGAATGGTGCATCCCAGCAACGAGTATCGAATCGCCAGGATGCGTAACCTCGCTGGAGACGTCGAACCGCCTTCATACATCTCGACGAGAGCGGAGACCCAGCCTTCTCGCGTGGAAGAAACGCATCCCTGTCATACATCTCGCTCTGATCCTCTGCCACCAGCGCGACCCGCACCTCGCCAAGATAACATAGCCAGTTCTCGCGCAACTAGGTACAAGGACGACGAGCTCGATGGTGCGTTTGACATTATTCCCGACTCTGAACCCCTTCGAGCTGGGCCCAGCGCAACAACTCCTAGCCACCATCGAAGCGTGATTGAGAGTCCGCTTAAGCAATCTCTCCGCCCTCTCAGCCCATTGTCCGACCATGGATCAGGAGACCTTCTACTCGATCGATTAGAGGTCGAGGAGAGCGAAGCTGATGTTCCGCTGGCAACCGAAGCAGCCTTCAGAACCGCGAAGGCATTCTCGGTTCCTACGGAACTGGTGACTGCGCATGGTAGAAGGCCGAGGACTGTAGCTCTTGCTGTTCCTCCAAAGGTGATTTTCCCCACGTCTTCGATGACCTAGGGTCTTGACTAATGCCATCATTGTCACAACAGGCTCCATCTGTTGAACAACAAGCAGGGAGATATACTTCGTCCACTATGAAAGGGAAGAACTCCAGAGCCAAGTCGTCAAAAACGGAGTCCGCAGAGATCCCAACATCGCTTCCAGAAGAAGATCTTCAAGATCGCTCATTGTCTTCCAGGAAACCTCTCATTGCCGCTACATCGGGCATACTACCTTCCAAGAAGAGAAGAAGAAAGTCAGGCAACACTGGCACGGCAGGTATGCCCGCGACCAAGCCTGTCGCCGGCAAGAAACGTTCCCACAGATCCGATACCGAAAGCTCCGAGGAGTGGTCACACCAACCTACCGAAGATGAGTTGACTACCCTTCCTAAAGTGCAGAAGGAGGAAGAAGAACAGACCGAGTCGCCGGATGATCGTGATCACGGCATGCGTGTTGACTCGCTGCCACCTCCACCTCTCAAACCCGACCCGTCACATAGGAAAAAAAGACGTGTCGAGGACACGAAGCCAACTCGCGGAATGTCCACTTCGACTCGAAGCAAGCGATCGGAGACTCCTGTGGCTGCTGTACGCTCGGTCAAGCTGCGACGTTCTGGGCTATCGTCCGCCCGCGGACTCCCAGTGGAGCCGGCTACGCCAGTTTTTGCGTTGTGGAAGCAAGATGGTCATTATTACTCCGGAGTCGTCTACTCTCGCGGACTCAAGAACAAATACCTGGTCAAGTTCGATGATGGGACGGAAGATGAAGTCGAGCTCAAAAATATGCGTCGCCGGGAGCTTCTGGTCGGAGACAGAGTCATCCTCATTCAAGACAACGTCAAGGGCACGGTTAGCAATGTCATCCAGACGGACTCTCGTGGCTCATTTCAATTGGATATCGATAATGGGGAGGGGGTAGCAACTGTTCGAGTGGGATTCGGAGACATCCGAATCGCGAATCGGACGATGCAAAGTCGGTGGAAGGAGCGCACGCTTGCTGCAGAGCATATCGTCACGGTGGTCAAACCGAAGCCACTGCTTGACACGACGCCGTCCAAGGAGTTGCCTGTTGGCACGACATCCGGCAAAGGTCAGCGCGAGTTGGCGAAGACCGGCTTCGTAGTCACGCTCAGCACCAAGAATGAGGATCCCGACCAGACGAAGGACAGCACAATGCTCGCCATCAAACAGCACGGAGGACTGGTGATTGAGGACTGGTCCAGTGTGTTTACGATGGAGGGGAAACATAGTCAGTTCAACAAGCGGTGGGTAGCCACGCCGAAAGATTTCCGTTGGAAATCGGAGGCAAACTTGGATCGCGTGTTTCTTTTGTCGGATGACGCGAATCAAAAGCCCAAGTTTCTGCTAGCGCTTGCTTTGGGGATCCCGTGCCTCTCGTTCGAGTGGTTGACAAGAGACGGGAAGTTCTCGTCGGTAGGTTTATGTGTTGTTATGCGTGGCGTTGGATTGAGTACTCGTCAGGACTGGCAACCGTACCTCCTCTCAGCAGGGTATTCTGATACGCTCGGTGCCAGAGTCTCCCAGCTTGTTGACCTTGATTGGGGGAACTGTACTGAACACCTCACCGATATTATGGCGAATCGAGTGGCATCCAAGCTGTTTTCGCAAAAAACGGTGTTGTGTATTGGTGCAGACTTTGTTCCTCTGCCTCCGAATCGGACGAGAAAAGTATGTGTATTGACTGCATGTGGATGCCCGCTGGCTGAACGGAAGAGCTGCAGAATGCTGCCGACGCTGAACGGTTCCAAGAAGCCAGCCGATATGTTCCATGGATCATCTTGTGCATGGGCGCAGCCAGGGTCGAGGCAGCGACAGATGCAAAACAAGTCGGTGCTGACGACATGGAGACTTTCGACTACGTGATCGTGAAAGAACGGGACGATGTGTCGACGGCCGCGCTGGGGGTCGACGTGGTGGTGGGGCACGTCAGCTGGGTCAAGGAGTGTCTGATCTCGTCGCGGTTGTGCCGTCCCGAGTGGGACTAGCATGTATAGGCCAGCCACTTGTTGTCCATACACCAGAAATGGAAAGTTGTTCCCGTGCGGTCAGTCGTGTGGCTGTCCACTCGACTTGCTCTTGACCACTCACTCGCATGGACGCCGCAGAGTACGAAGTCGGTCAGTCTTGTGTTTCCCCACCCGTCGTAGCATGCCCACTGGAGTTCCCTGCAGAGTCCGTCACCAGGGCCCGCGTCCACGACAAGAAGGGCAAGAAAATTACTTGGGTACGCCCCATCTTCATTCAGCACCGTTTGCGCTAATCGTGCGTGTCCAGAGGTTCTACGTCAAGGTTCGTCCAGCGCTGTCACCCCCACTCATCGTCTGCTCACCTTGCGTGCAGTGGAAAGGATATGCTTGGGACGAAAGCACGTAAGTCCCGCCGCGTTCTTGCTCGAGCCCTAACCCATCCTCTCGAGTTCAGTTGGGAGCCTACAGATTCGTTTCAAGGAGGTTCGGAACACATTCTGCAGTCCTTTTGGGAACGCATAGACACCGGAGGCCGAGACATCTCTGATCCTACTGCCTTCAAAAAGGGAGAGGAACTGCTGATCTCTGGACCCCCAGGTATATCCGCACACCGCAATAGTATCCATAGCATAACTGACACTGATGGCTAGGCAGAAAAGGTCTGAAGAGAAAAGTCAGCGCCGCGAAAGCTCAACTGTCGTCTCCTACCGAAGACGTCCCAAGTTCAAATGGTGTCTCCATCTCAGCGCCACTGTCGGCCCCCCGAAAACGCCGCCGGACGCAGCTCACCTCTGGTCACGAACTTGATCGCGGGGAGTCGAAGCCAAAGCGCAGGATATCCACACGGGGTCCGAGAATTGAGGGCGTCTCTGCCACATCTCCCAAACGAAGACGAGCTTCGTTTCCAGGAGCGAAAAAGTCTGCCCCAAAACGCCTGCCATCTGCAGATGACTCGCAACTCGATGCAGATGGTGAGACGGATCCAGATGTAGCCGAGGTGGAAGATGAACTCATGCAAGTGTTTGAGGAGGATGCGGAAGGTGGCTCCGCGTTCCAGGGGCACCCAGCTACGAAAAATGCGGGTGCAAATGGTTCCAAAGAAATTGCTTTCGATGATCTTGAGCACTTTTACAGCGGCAATCCCATTGATATCGATCAGAGCACGGATGAACAGGTGTCTACCCAAAAACCAGAAATCCGACCACGACCGCGATCACCATCCGCGGCTGCGCTTGTTCCTCCTCCAGTTGATCCCACTTCTGAGCCTCAAGCTCCTGCTTCGCCTACCCCCACCTCCCCTGATCCCCTCTTCGACTCTCCGTCACGTTTCTCAGATAAACCCATGGAAGTTCAGACAGACCCTACCGTGCCATTCCACCGTGCCCGGGCAGCAAATCCGCTCGTCAAGCTTATTGATACAACCACGTCAGAGACAAATGGCCAACAGTCCCGCATAACCGCTAAAGCTCGCCTTATGTCCATCCCAACTGATGTACCTTCCACCAGTGGCTCGAGTCGCAATATCGCCAGGCGAGGCGGGAAACCTGGTCCTGGCCACTCCTCTTCTGGCCTCGTAACCAAGAGCCGCAGCTCCTTGCTCACCGCCACCAAAGGAGTGCTGAAGAGCGTCAAAGGAAAGTTTGCGGCTACGACCATGGAACATGACCAGCCGGATGAGATCGAAGAAGCCCCAGCCGCTCGTGGCACCAGTGAAGGACGTAAATTCCCCATCACGTCGTGGAGTGATGAAGATGCTGTAGGAAATATTGACCCAGACCATCAGACGAGTTCCGATCCGGCCCCCCCTCCCTCTGGAGACGAGTTGCTAAGGCTGGCGGGGCTCCAGAGAGATGCGGAAACTCTTCCCGATTACGAAGATGAACCCACAACGCAACCAAATGCAGCCGAGGAGGCCGAAGGACCGAGTTCAACGTCGGCACCAGTGAAAGAGGAATTGCCCAAACAACCTTCAGGCAAGGTTACAGAGGAGCTAAAAGCGAGTGACCAAGTCGCGGACGCCTCACCCTCCGTTGGTTCAACTCCTGCCGTGGACGAGCCGTCTGTTGTCGGTCCTCTGGCGGATGAGGTCGTGAAGAAGAAGTATAGTACATCACATTCAATGATTGATCCCGTATTGATTGAAGTACGCCTTAGCATCGAGTTCGCCAAAGAACAACTCTTTCCATCCGCTCAAGCGTCTCTCAGCTCCTTCAGCAATGCCTGCTCTTCGTTCCAATCAACCATCTTTGGCCCATTGTCAGTTCGAACTGCCTCGCCTTTATGTTATTTTAATAGTCCTACAGATACCAAGGCTTAACAGCAAACCATACCCCAGTCGCTAAAAACGAGTCAGGGTTCCATGCAGACGCGGTTGGCAATCTAGACTGATTTCTGCTATAGATTTTCGCCAACATTCAGAGTGATCCTTAGTAACGGCGTTGAACTCCCGCTGGTTCTCAAGGACTGTAGCCAAATCAAAGCACGGATAAGTGACATCATGATCGGCAAATCGTCCGGCAGCAAAGTAGCTTTATTCTACGATGCAGAGGACGCACTCGCTATGGTAAGCACCTTGAAGAGCGACGGCACGGCTCGGGTCGTTCTCGACCCGTCTGCGGAGACAATGCAGCAAGAGCAGTTCTCAACGTTCCTGCAACGTTTTGAGTCATTTCATACGGTATGACAGGTTCTCCAACCACTTGACCCGTGCTCAGTGAAGTCGTTCAGCTTATTGCGCCGGTTGGTAAAGAAGTCTGTGTGCTGTACTTGTCCGACAACGCCGATATTGCAGAGAAACTCGGTACTCCCGCGCACCTCACGGGGCTTTCGAGAACGCTTGTCATCTCACACGCTTCCATCGAGAACCAGCTTGCGTATGTAGCTGCCATCATGAAGGCGACGGCTGTATGACCCGGGTTTCCTGGATGGCTGCCTTCGAGATATTCTAGTCCCTCTGTTTGTCTTTTGAGCGTAATTTTCCTGCTAGTAGTCATGTGACCACCTATCTATTGGTAGTGCGACAAACAGCTGTAAATCATTGATGCTCCTCCTAAGAGACGGGGTGAAACATGCAGCATCGCACAGCACAGAAGCGGCCTGCCACCTCCAGCGGAGAATCCTCTGCCCAGCAGCCTGCCAAGCCGAAGAAGACTCGCTTTGTGGATCCCAACGATGACCCCCTCAACTTTGCCGAGGAAGTCGACAGCGCCCTTGAGAACCCGTCCGCGAAGCGTAAAGGACGCGTACGGAACGAGGGGTATGAAAGCGACTCGAGCGACGATGGGGAGGGCGTCGTCTACAGTCGCAGAAAGGACGAAGCCGGGGAGGAAGATGACGACATGTTCTCGATGGGAGAAAAGGAAGCGAAGAAAGTCAAGGAGGGCACGAGTGCTCAAGAGAAGGAGGAATTCTTGCGCCTTGGAGACATCGAGGGGCAAGAGTTCAACGCGTCTGAGCACGAGAGCGAAAGCGACGACGAAGACGAGCCGGAAGACGAGGACGACGCAAAGCGGAGGAAACAGGCGGGGATGGGGTACGAAATATCGTCGTTCAACATGCGGGAAGAGATGGAGGAGGGCAAGTTTTCTGCTGACGGGACGTATGTGAAGACGTTCGATCCGCATGCCGTGCACGATCGGTGGATGGATGGACTGGACGAAGAGGAGATCAAAATAGCGCGGCGCAGGAAGCGACAACAGGACAGGATACAGAGGGAGAAAATGAAGGCGGAAGAAAGAGAGCTCGAGCAAAGCGGTGGCAAGAGCGCGTTGGAAGTGCAACTTGTCGGCATGCTCAAGCGCGGAGAGACCGTGCTCGAGGCATTGCAGCGACTGGGGGTGAAGTCGAGGAAGAACTCGAGGTGCGTTCTCCACACGATCACAGCAGTCGTGTGTCGACCGCGGGACAGCTCCAGCGTGGTGGTGCCGAAGGGCACGTCTGACATCGACCTGATGACCCATCTCGCATCGAATATCATGTCACTCGGAGACACCGACGTCTACTCGAAAACCTACGAAGCACTCGTCCGCGATGTACGGGCCAGCGGGCAGGTGAAGGACGACTGGGTCCCCCCGTCCGCCGACGTGGAGTACGAGTATAGGTGGAATGTTCTCGGACAACAGCCTCTCCACCGAGAGTCGTATGGGCCGTTTAGGGAGGACGAGATGAGGACGTGGTTTAGAGCCGCGTACTTTGGAGAATCGGGGGAGAATGTCCAAGTGCGGGCGGTCGGCGGTGACTGGGGTGCATGGGACGACGTCGTGACATGACTCGTCGTAGCATCTGTATACTATTTTATTGCATGCGCGTCTCGGTGGGAGCCCCGCATATAATCCTGCAAGATGCATTACTTCTTCCGTCACTAATCCTTCTCACCACCATCCGTAGAGTCCCCAGTCAAGGAATAGAAGCTGAATATATAACCCAACGGATACAGTGGTCAAGCCATACAGATGAGCGGCGCAATGGGCGAAACAAATGGGGATAGATCATGCAAACTTGGGCGTTCGAGCACTAACTGTCCTTGTTCGGAGTTGGCGGCTTTTTGCGCTTTAGTGACGAGAAGATGCGCATCGAGGACATCCTCTTCGGTGACTGTTTCGCCTCTGTAGGCAGAGGAAGGTGTCGACTACTCTGTCGACGCTCGGATAGATTGCTTTGCATTCGCCGCATTGCGACACCGCCTTCCTCTGTCGCAAAGTCGAAACCGCGATGTATGGAGCGCACTCCAGTAGACATGTCCGTGCGGCTAACGGGTGTCCTACGAGCATCCAATGAAAGCGTGTCCACACTGTAGTTCATGGCTGGTGTCCCAGCTGCCGGGGTACCCGTATGCGCTGATGATATCGATACCGGCCGCGACGTCCGCGATGACGGTGCCCTTCTCGCTAGTGAAGACGGGGGAGCGGTGCTAGCGTGATCCCGGCGCAAAGCGGTGGCCATGTCAAGATCAGGCTGCGTTTTTCGGATGTAACGAAGGAGCTCCAAATCGCCCGGAGCATAGCCGGTTTGCCATGCGAGGTATAGATACCTTGGCAGGATCGCAATGGCGACGCAGAGTGGCTGACACAGCCAGAAGTAGGCAGACCTGAACAGGAGCTCGTTGTTTCCATAGACGTCGGTCACGAACCAGCCAGGGCTGATAGAATTATACACGAGCTGCGGGGAGATAATGAGCCCTCGACGCGTAGCGAACAGAGCGAAAGCAGTACCGTATAGAGCAGCAGCAACACAATTCCGAGGAAGACTGCAAAGAAGACCCAACCGGTCCATACGTTGGTGTTGAGACCGTTGAACAGGCTGACAACTATCACGGCTGAGAAAACCATAGTCTGCAGAATGTTAGAAAACCGCGACGCGATTAGAAAGAATGGCTCACTGTAGTGTACTCGTACAACTGAATGCCATAACCGTCGGAACGAGTGGTGGTCGTGAAATATGTATAAGTGACAATGAAATATAACGAGACAGACTAGAAGAACGGTCAACGCCAAGCAGTCTGCAAACCGGCATAACATACCTGTATGATACCATCAATCATGTAGATGAAGAACAACTTCAAAGTGAACCATGTTCGCTCGCGACCATATCGGTACAGCTCAGGGAAGGCCATGAGAACATCAGCATCTGAGGGCTAGTAAGACGAATGCCATAGACCGAGCATAGCCAAAACCACGTACCAACTATGCGGTCGAAAAGGCCAATACCGAGCACAGGAGCAATTGTCCAAAATGAATTCCAGAAAAGAAGGTAGGTGTATTCAAAGGCACTGCGAGTCATTAGTTCCCGACGCGAGTAAGAGTATTGACCAGATGTACGCACTATGCCGAACTCCAACCGCAATAGAATTGAAACCACCAAAGGGCTCCAACGGCCACGATATTCTTGTAGAAGAAGTTGACGACCCTAAATAGAGCCAAGGTCACGTGGCACTTGCGTCGGTGGACCAAAGCAACTTACATAGTTCCATTGCGTGCATAAGACCAGTGGCCATGGACAAGAAGCAGGCGCTTGAGGAACCGAAACTGTTCAGAAAAACAAACGCGATGAGGTGAGGTTCCTTCCTTTGATGGGACAACATACTTGGGCAATCGCATAATCGGAGGAATTGACCGCCTGTAAACCTTCCTCACCAGCAATGCCGACTCCGACATCAGCAGCTTGGATCATGCTGACATCGTTGGCACCATCGCCGATCGCCAGGGTCATTACGCGGAGGCCGTCTTTGACAAGTTTGACAACAAGAGCCTTCTGAAGAGGGGAGACACGACAGCAGATGACGCCCTCGCATCGAGTTCCGATGTCGAGCAGCAATTGCTTGTTCTGCTCGTCAGAAAGAGCCTGCCCTGGGCGTAAGCTTGGAGAAACCATCCCTGCCGAAAATACACACATAACTCAAGGCCGTGCCATCGATAACAAACACATATCCCCCCGGTCGTGTACCGTTACCTTCGCCCGCGACGGATGCGGCGCTAGCATTGAGACGGCGCAAGGGGTAAGGACCGGAATCGGATGTCGAGGACTTTACATCGACGATGTGTTCCTTCTCGAGGATGTCGCTATCCGGGAAGAACTCTTGAACAGCTCGGACCATCTGCTGGTAAACCGAAAGTCCCGTATCCCCACCGCGAACGATGATGACGTTTGAGTCTTCAGCGATGAGATTAGTACTGTGACCGATGGCTGCGTTACGGAGAAAAAGTTAGTGGACGGGAGATGAACAGATAAAATTAGGAAATACCAATGGCAGTCTCGAGCTTGTCGCCGGTAGCCACCCAAATCTTTATACCCGCAAGCTTCAGGTCAGCCATTGTTTCGGGTACGCTATCTTGCAGACGGTCTTCGATCGCGGTAGCTCCAAGCAGACGAAGATCTCTTTCCATCTGGTCGCTCACATCTTCGACTCTCTTCTCCCGATCGTCCAGCGCAGTTGTTGCCTCATGGTATCGTTCGCTCCAAGCCTCGTATTCGTCATCTGAATGCGAAAAGATGAGTACATGAAAGGTCAGTAAATGAACCGTACGTACCCGGTATCACCTTGTAGGCCAAAGTGAGCGTCCTCAACCCTGCGTTCGCGAAATCGTCAAGGTGTCTTTCAGTCGTTCGCTTGAGCTCGTCACCGCCCGACTTCAATTTCTCGAAAATAACGTTGTCGGCCCCTTTCGTCAAGAGGAATAGCCGAGAGTCATGCTCGTAGAGTTTGCGCACGATGACACTCATCCGCTTGCGAGCACTCGTGAACTCGAGGATGTCAAGCAACTCATACCGTTCTACCTCCTTTGAAAATGGCGTCTGGAGCATGAGTATCCCCTTATCACGACCGCGGAAGACGAACCCGACGTCCGCAGCTGCCTGAACGAGAGCAGCTTCATCGGGCGACTGGGCCTTGTATTCGATGGCACCGGTCTGTGGGTCGACAGTAGCAAGGACAGTATGACATAACGCAAGGACGGAGAAAAAGCCATTCAATGCGCGGGCCTGTGCCTCGTTCTCGGATCCGGGTTCTGCATTGACGGCCCGAGCCAAGTCCTGCCTCAGCTGTTGATCACTGAAATGCCTGAGTACACCACTGGAGAGCTTGACGACCGCCGGGTTCACAGTGTCTGTGTCGATGGCGGGGCTTGCACCAGAGGGGGATCCATGGGAGGTAGACGCAAACGACGAGTCGTGGCTCACGTTTTGAAGCTCACCGTTGGCATCCTCGTCTTTAGTTGGTTTTTTGAAATCAGCGTTGTCGTCCTCTTCTGGGTCACCATGATATACAGCGCCACCGATGGAACACTCTCTAAATACCATCGAATTCTGCAGCCATATGAGACCATTGCCGACTATCGTGAAGAAAAGCAACATGCCTGTGTCAATGTCCCGGTCTTGTCCGAAAAGATGTACTCGATCTGTCCGAGATCGTCGGACAGATTGTAACTCCTAGCGATGGTAGGCTGGTCCGTCTTCTTGTAGAACATATCATAATCGAAATAAATGAACAGCGCCTGACACGTTTTCACGGCCTCTATAGATATGTATAGTGATATCGGTACGACGTTTTGGAACCTACGAGAGGGTAAGAGGGGCTGCCACACGGGGTGACGATGAGTTACGAACGTGATGAGTGCAAATGCCCAGGTGATAAAGCCGTTGATGCTTGGGTTGTTATCAGAGGTGTTATCATCGTAAAGCCACGGCGCGCCCTCTGGGTAACGTTGCTTCTCGATCTGTGAGTCAACGATACCACAAACGACTGCCATCAGCGCGAGAATAGCGAGGTTGACGAGACTGCAAAGGAGTCAGGATAGATGGGGGGGAATGGAGGGGAGGAGCATACACTTGGGGGTTGATCTGACGTTCGACTCGACTGCGCTTACTGGGAACGATGCCAGAGTTGAGGACAATCTTGGTGTCCACACCAGTGAAGAGGACGAGACCGATAGCCCAATCGGTGTTCCGCAGGACAGTGCCGCGCAACAGGACCATTTGGAAGTCAACAGGAGACTTTTGTCCGTTGCGAGTGACGGTAGCGTTGAGTTTGTACATGTTGGTGTCCGGACGGTCGCACTCGACAGTGAATGGGTTGAGCGTGGAAGCACAGTCGCGAGCGGTGCGCAGATCGGTGAGAGCGGGGGACGTGTTGCGGGATTTGAGGTTCGTCTCTCCATCGAGGTTCTTGGTTTCGACAAAAGCAACGTTCTCGTCCTCGGAGGTAGCGCATATAAGGATGTCCGCGGGAATCGGCTCGTTGTTCATGATCTTTACAAAGTCGCCGACACGGACGTCCTCCCATCGAATTTTGAGCCAATATGGTCTGGGGGACTCGGGGTGGGAGACGTCATCATAGTCGAACTCGGCGGCAGAGTGAGACGGCGCGGCGGACTCGAGGTCGTTGCGGGGACGGGAGGAATGATGTTTCGGGATGATGCCCCTGACAAAAGTGCGGCTCTTGGCGCCGGAAAGATTTGGGTTGGACCAGCCTGGACCGGAGAGGACACGGACGGTGGAGTGGTTTACACGACGGTCGGACTGATGACGCTTGATGTCCTCATAGGCGTCTTTGACGGCAGTGATGCCGAGGACGATGATGATGGGCAAGAGGACGAGGCCGGGGGAGATGGTGGAGAATTCGGGGAAGAACTGGAGGATGGCGATGAAGAGGAAGAAGCTGGAGGGGGTGAGGGAGGGAATGGGGAAGGGGGGGGGGGGCGGTCCCGTGCATGTGGGCGGTGGGGCGGGCCGGCGGGCGGGG
>JBBPOI010000365.1:0-15347 GCA_038091355.1 Phylloboletellus chloephorus | reverse complement strand
ACAGTCAACCCCTACACTCAACGCAACCGTTGTGCCACCATTCTCCGGTGTCCCCAACCCGCCCCCCCCGGAGTCCGATGTATCCCCTCCCAAACCCGCAACCTCTCCCCGATCGGAGCAGAGCGACGCCCTAGCCTTGAAGTATTTCAAGTCTCTAAGGGGACTCAACCTTTCTTTCCTTTCGGCAATCTCCACAGCAGTCGACAAGGATCCCTTCTTTGACGTCGCCAGCTTAGTAGAACCTTACAGGAACCTGCGGACAACAATTCAGTCCGAGTTTGATGGCTCCTCGCAGTCGTTTGCAATTCGTGGTCCCCTAGCGCCTAATTCTTCATCTCTTTCCGGCCCCAAGGCGCCGTCAGAGAAACCCACTTCATCGTTCTCCATGCCAAAACCGCCTTCAGCTCCATTTGCAGCATCTGCAGCATCTGGTGACGCTTCTCCCTCGACCGGCGAAAGTGGTACGAAGACGAGTGGTTTCACGTTTCCTGCCGTTATACTACCCTCGAGTTCTACTCCTACGCTAATTCCCTTCAACCTCACGTCCAAGTCAAGTGAACCCTCTGCACCTTCTTCATCCACCACTCCTCCTGAACCTCCGAAATCTATTTTCACGTTTGCTGCTCCAAGAGCATCTGCCTCAATGTCGAGCCTGCCGGCCACCTCTGGCTTTTCATTTACTGGTCCCACAACCACCGAAACTACTACGACCACCCCAGCTCCCGGTCCTTCGGGCCAGCAGACGGACAGTTCGTCAGCCGCTTCATCACAACCAACATCTACTGCGCCCAGCTTTGGTTCCAGCGGTGTCCCAAATTTCTTTACTTCCACCAAAAACGCGAGCGCATTTGGTGTCTCCGATACCACTTCCAAGCCGACGTTGGTATTCGGCAGTTCGATCTTCGGCAGTAGTAGCATGACCGAGTCTAACAAACCATCGCCGTTCAACCCATCCGCCTCTGACAGCAAGGAGGGCTCCAAGACTACCACCACTCTATTTGGCAATGCTACGACGACATCTTCCTCTGCATCGGCTAATGTCTTTGGATCATCCGATAGACCTGTCAGTGTCTTTGGCAGCGCTTCCCCACCTAAAAGTGGCGTGTTTGGTTTCGGAAAACCAGGTGGAAGTATCGGTAATCCCGTAGGCTTCGGATTCGGCAGTTCTTCATCTAAAGCTGGGGAAAGTGCAACAACACCAGGATCGTCAAATTCAGGATTTAACTTTGGGGTGCCATTGACGAAGCCTACCGAAAGCTTGTTTTCTCCGCCTATGACCAACAAGTCATCCGAGTCGACTCCACAGCCTGAAGCAGAAGGCAACGAGGATGGTAGGGAAGAAGAAGCGGCGAAGCTCCTGCCTTCTCATATGCACGATGAGGAAGGCGAAGGTGAAGAAGACGAGGAGACGGTGCATGTTTTGAGATGCAGGGTCTATCGGCTATCCAAGTCGGACGATAAAAGCGAGTGGAAAGATCTTGGAGTCGGTTAGTCTTCCGCTCTCGCCCAAATCATCCCTGATGTATAGATCTTCACCAATAGGTATGTTGCGGTTGAAAAAACACAAGGAAACAAATATTCGACGTGTTCTGATGCGGAATAGTAACACCGGCAGAATCCTCCTTGTCAGTCCTCGGTGTTAGCCCGACTTCTTGTTCTTACCGTCTTCCCGACAGAACTTCCGGTTATATGAGAGCTTCAAGCCATCGTTGGCAAAGACTTCCATCTCGTTCATCGGATGTGAAAACAATACGCCAACATCTTTCACAGTTCGAGTCAAAACCGAAGAGCAAGCTGCAGAGCTGAAACAGGCCATGGACCGAGAAATTGCTGCTATCCAGGCAGTAGGGTGACTTGTTAGTGTTCTGCTCCGGTGTGTCGGACTTTGTGTCTCCATTGTCGCATAGCATTACACCTATCGCTACATGCTGCCTGCTATTCATGATGACCGCTGACCACCAACTTATTTGACATTGAAATGACTTTGCGCATTATGCCATATTGAATTGAGAACGAAAGCCTCGCTGAGAAGAAGTTCAATTTCATGGTCGCCCCAGTCTTGGGTTGGAGGGGACTGCAAGAACATGATTATCCCCTATAGCAGGACTGAGCAAGACGCCGCGAGGGAAACCCACTCAAACTTGCCTGGAAATCCATTTGTCGAAGTTTCGCGCTCCACTTGACAAGAAAGGCAGAGCACACGTAAAGGTGGAATTGGGAAAATGCATCAGCCCCCTCCGCCTAGTAGAAATCATCGGTCGAAAGCAAGGAAGGGAAGAAGCTTGTATACTAACCAAGTATGTATCCCACATGCGTATCGTATTCCGCACGCTGATTTCTCGCATGAGTAGACAGTTCATCCAACGGAACGCGAATTGCATAAACTCGACATTTTGAGACTCAAGATGCGCGTGAAGAGGTGCTGTCGTTGGTTAAACTCATTGATACGTAGACATATTACACAAAGAGGCTGGACGAACCGTCGATACGTGCCACGAGCTCTGACATGCGTTTTACGCTACGGTGTATGCCTGGTTGTGCAGAGATGTAGTTGTCCTGTATACCGTCCAGAAGTCTGGAGAGGCACCAAAATGAATCAGCTTCCACGGCATTTAGGACGTTCTCCAGAAGGCGAGAGGTATCAAACTGCTCCGGATCCGAATCTGTTGGAATGGGTAAGATTCAAAAACAACCCGGTGGACTAACGCGAACATGCCGATGTATGCTGAAAGGAAAATTTGAAAGAAGGGAGTTACGAGGTCGTTTATCCCTTGGACGTACCCACTCGCCGGGTGGCGTATAGCCCAGACGTAGAGTATACGTTCGAGACTCTACTTGCAGGGGACGTCAGAAAAAGCATGGCAAGCATGTAAAGCCAGCGTACGCGCTGCGTAGATGCCTGCATCCAAAGCCGAACGCCAGGTCGCGTCCGTGGAACGTCTATTTCAATTTGGTGCCAAATTTGTTGATCAACACCTTGGCGGTCTCGAGCGAAGGCGAGCTCAACCAACGAGAGATACTCTCCTCGCTTGCGAGCGAGAGTAGCTGCCCGCAAGTTTGAAGGCAGGGGTATATATCCCTTGAAGACCACGTCATCTGACTGATGCTCAGAAAAGAGGTGCACATACCAGGAGTATGGGCCAAACGATCGGTCTTAGATCACTCGGTGTCCCGGCCCATGCGAGCTTGCGGAGATCAGCTGAATGAAGGTCGTCGGATAGTGTCAACATTGAGTGTTGGTACCAATCGCTTACAGATGTTCAGGTCCTCCTTGCTCAAACAGTCAATGAATTTCAATCGTCGGTTACTACGAATGGACGATTCCCGAGAATGTTTCCCCGCATCACCTGCACGCTGGGGAGAACCCCCTCCACCATTAGAGTTGAGTGATAGTTGAGGTGAGGATAGCTGAGGGGTTGGTGAGACCAGGAGCCTGCAAAACGGATCTACTCGTTTGCTGAGAGAAGCATGGCGACAGTAAAAGGACAATTTATACCGTTCATTATCTCCTCAGCATCGGGTTTGATTGAGGTTTTCTCTTGTCTGAACTTGTTTGCAGCTGCAGATTCCATCTCTGGATCAAAGTCGCCGACCACCATGTCGCCATCGACATCAGCATCTGCGTGAAGATCAGAGAACTGGACTGAAGCTTTTCTATCCGTGGTGTTTTGCGAGATGCTCGATTTTGTGACCATGGTCCATCCGCCTTTTGCTGAAGCTGGTTGACCCGACTCGGACTTGGGAGGATAGGAACTTGGACTTGGGGGATTGAGGTGGGTGTAAGATTGAGCAAGGGTAGACGAAGAGGAGTTGCTAGAAGCCTTTGGGACAGGCTTGGGTGCTGTCGCAAACGAGGGATGTCGCTGCTGCTGGGTATTCGAGGAATATCTCCAAGAGCGCGCTATGGTGGAGTGACGTGGAGATTCCGAGTCTGATGCGCTGTCCCAGACATCGTCCTCAGCCCAGTCCATGTTTGAGGCTGCATTGAACGAGGGGTGTATTCCGATGTGTGGACGCGCTGGAGGAGGCCTCGCCGCCATCGTTCACGACGGCGAGCACGTTCGGCGTCGGATGTCGATCTATATCACCCGTGGGAATAAATATCTTCTTCCGACCACTGATGCATCGCCTCTGTCCTGCAGGCATACCCCTATATTTTTATTTTCCTTGTTCGCCTGGCATGAGCTCGACGTTGCGAGCGTAGCAACGACACATTATAGTTTGTGAGGATTCAATCCGATGTCTGGTGATCCAGCGCTTTCAGAAGATTGGACCAACATACAATCAACCCTGAGTCGTATCTCGTCCTCAGCAGCGCCTTGTTTCAGAGCTAGTGTAAAGGCTGATCCAATGGCCTCCGTTCCCTGACATGTCCAAATGTCTCGCACGTAATTATTCGCACTTCTGTCGCTAGAGTACAACACATGTATAAAGACTGCGCACCATAGTCAGACGGTGCTAGTTCGCCTCAGGAAATCTTCCTCTGACCACCCATAGTATTCCTTCAGCTTCTTTCCATATTCCCTCAAACGGTTTGCATGCAGCGTTGGATCAGGGTGTGCTGTGAATGTTATAAACCGTTAGACTGACCGAATCACCACAAGTACGAAGACAAGCATACGCTTGTGGAAGGTGATAGACTGCGGTCCCCGTCATCAGCCCGGTAACTTGGGAAGTAGTGGAACTCACCCTATCCCCTGGGTTGGGCGGGTCGAAGCGAACAGATGAGCCTGCAGTGCTCGAGTCGTACTCGAATCCCATCTCTCGCATAACCTGGAATAACATTGACCAGGGAGCATGGGTAACGTATTGCAAGCCTCACCTTCACAAAATTATCCCACTTCAAATGACCAACCTTCTCGTCCGCGCTTGTACGCAACAGTTGGTGCATGTATCCAGCCGCTTTTTTCCCCAGGTTGGTGAACCATGCGAACTTCTTGTTGGTAGTCGAATCGGCTTCACTCCCTTTCTTTATCTTGTCCTTCCCACTAAGCTTCGAGAGGAATCCCTTTTTATCCGAGAACAGAGAGGCATGGTCGGGACGTGATTTGACCTTTTCTTTTGGTGCATCCAGCTCCTGTAGGTAAGAACGAGCGGACCGCGCGATGGTGGGCTCAATAGGTGGCGAGGAGGTCGACATATGAGAAAGCGGACTGTTGAAGGAGGCATTGGATGCGGAAAGCTTGGTCGAAGGTGATTTGGCAGCACTTTCGGCAGGCAAACTAGAGGGAGGAATCTTTGGTGTAGGCGAGATAGCAGGCACAGAATCCTCTTGGACTGTCTGTAATTCGCTGGTTACTTTCTTCTTCTTCTTTGGTTTCTTCTTCTTCTTTTTACCTGCTGTGGAGGGAACGTCCTCCTCGTCTTCCGCATCCTCAACAGTTGCGCGATAGTATTTCGGTTCCTCGGGGACAGGGGCTACCAACAGACATTAAGGAGGTCCAAACACAATGTTCTCCGCCTACCTGGTGGGCGTTCCTTACTTGGTGTGGGCTTTGAAGGTAAAAGTCTACCATCAGAAACATCGGAAATCTTAGTACGGGGAAGAGGGGCTGCGGCCTGCTTAGCCCGCGCCATAGCGGTCTGTCCCTTTGGCCTGAAAAGACCATTTCTTGGCTCGGTGCGTGTGGTTGAGCTGAGCTTCGGATCAGAAGAAAACATGCGCCCTGTGGAAATATTTAGCGGATGTAGCTGAGGGTGACGTGCGGTTATCTCGCCTCTCAATGATCCAAGGAATCTCAGAAAGGGATTCTCCTTCCTTTCCTCCGTCAATGCATCGAACTCGGGGATTGTTGTTCTGGGATCGAAGAACTCAGATATTGCCATCGCACTGTCCATTGCCTCCCTCAACATGGTCCGGTATGTCTCCTCTTGTTCAGAGTCGTAGTCACTTTCGTCGTCGTAGTGGCTGTCTTCTTCTTCCTCCTCCTCCTCCTCATTCTCGGAGACAAAGAGATCCTCATCGATCTCATTAGAGCTGTCCGACATAGACTGGAGCTCAGGCATGGAACCATTACTGCAGTCATCATCCGCGCGTCCGTCCGTGATTGCAAGAAGCTTCTTTTCTTGCTTCTTCGAAACGATTCTCTTTTTTCGGGTGCTCTTTACAAGAGGCATCAATGTTTCTTCGTCGTCAGAGTCGGGATTGTAGGCGTAAAGGTTAGGGATGTAGAAGGAGCTCCATTGGGGAGTACGACGGAGCGCTTCATCCAGCTGCCAAAGCGAATCAATAGACAAATTCGACGTTGTTTTGTAGTTCTGTTGGGGGGAGGGAGGTAAGAAAGAGGCGTTCAGGTAGATCTCTGTAACTTACAAGGTTTATAAATTTCCACAGGTTATCGAGCACAACGCGATCCTTAGTTTTTTCCAGAGGGTGGATGAGGTCCTTGAAGCTGGCATATAATTCCGAAGCTTGTCTTGAGTAAATCTGAGCGTCGGACCACATTTCATATTGTTCTGGCATTTGACGTGGAAGGGTCTGCAGCTTCTCCGCTTGAGGGCCTAAAAGAGGGCTCTCCAAGAGTTCTTGCAGTTCCAACGAAACCTGCGTAAACCATCGGCCCATTCTGTGTGTGCAACACCCAAAAAACGTACGGAAGGAGGAGACTTACAGAAAGGTCACCGACAGCATCCCACATTGACTGCGGAAACCTCTTAGCTTCCCTCGGAGATTCATCAACGGCATCATGCAAGATGTGGTATAGGATTCGCTTCGGATATGGAGCTCCAGGGAAACATAGCTCGATGATGATGGAGTCTAGGAACGATTTGCAAGCAGCCTTGAGGCCTCCCCAGTCGAATGCTATGGAAGGCTCCCCTGGTTGCACGTTCTCCACCTCTTTGAAGTACCGGGAATAGTGAGCTGAGTGATGACTAAGACATGGACATCATCAAAGGGACCGGGACGGCATACGTGTGGTCAGGGCATAAATGGAGAAATATGTCTGCCCAAGATCCACCAGAACACCGACTATATCGCACAGGACCAAGTATCGTGATCGTAGGTTGACGTCCTTTTGAAGCTGAGTGTGCGCTGTTGCATCATTCAAGCCGGATTTCTCTAGGTCTCGGAGGGTGTCGAGAACGAGTTTCCATCCTGAGGCCACCATGTAGGCATTGTGAATCCTAAGGGATGGTAATGAATGTACGATTCACGTGGGTGAAAGCCCAACCTTGTGGATATTACTGAGGCAACGTATGAAGCGCTCTGAAGGGCTTCTTGGCTAACTTCCGTGCCATAGGGAATTCTTGCAGCTAATTCGGCTTTGATTTTATCGTAAAACAAATCAGGATCCTTGAGATCAGCGATGTCGTCGAGGTATGCTGGAGAGTCTGAGCCGGAGAAGAGGATAGGAATGTTGTGCTTGACCGCACCATTGTATTGTGAGTCAGCAATTCTGATGCATTTCTCGAGCTTGAGGAGAGACATGACAGCGGTACGTGATTTCTGTAACACGAGGTCCTCTGGAGAAGATGTCGGTGGTTGGGCTGAGAGCCATGAAGTTGATCAACCTGCTAAAAGATCGAGTTTCTCTCTGCCACTTATTCTTCCCGCAACGATGACTTGACCGGTTCCGCGAGCGCCATACTTGCCGTTGCGGAGGATGAGTGCGCGAGAAGTAGACGGCTTCAGGCCACCCTCATCGCGTTTGCCGTGATAGTTTGTCTGTACATGCCTGGGGCCCACCGGAACGAGGTCGCGGGACGCTGGAAAGACTTGAGACTTGTTCGGCTTTTTCTTTGGCATTGCGCAGGAGGGATGTCAGTGTCAGTGACGCGGCACGTGCTGCCAGCTAACGGGCCTTGAGTGAAGTGACACCAACTTAGACACACGGCTGAATACTGCACAATCTCTCTAGAATTATGAACAGCTGAGAGACCAGGCGGCTTGACGAGTCTTTCTACATGGTCACGGTCGTAAGACCGACAGTCTGAGCATGTCTCAAGGCTGGCATCTTGTGCCAAAGTCTTGAAAAAGTGGTTGAAAGTACCCAGGCTACGCTCGTCGCAAACCATTCCGAGGCATTTTCTGTGTTTTATGTTTTGTGATTTTCGTTTGGGATCTGTACCAGCCAGGACCGTGGCGACAGACTCGTTTGAGCCATCTGGTGCTGTCCATCTAGCGCGAACGACGTGTACATGTCTGCACGGCTTTGGGCACGCACAGGACTGCCAAGCTGTAGCATGCTCCTATTCCCCCCTTCTTTCGAGCCGTGCTCTCTGTACGTGAATCCTTGTTCGCTCTCCCCCATCCCTCGAAAGTCCATCATTCCATCCCACACCATCACCCACTCTACACCGTCATCGAGAATCCGCCCATTATCCAGAATGCCACCTTGGTCTTGGGCTTCATGATGATTGCGTTAGAGCACCCTCTGCCCGTCGTCAAGGGGTCTGCCATACATCGTTACCCTCGGTGCTATTTACCAGGTAGGTCGAATGGCGATATACTGAGCCCCTCATTGGTCTCTCATAACTGTCATCAGCCTGACCCTCGGCGAGCGTTGGGTGGAAAAGGGAAGCGGGCTTGATGCTACCTCCACGCCAACTAGTACTGTGTCTTTTCCCGCCGACGACAAAGACCCGCGCCGTAAGTCATTGTTACAGGCGTTACGATTCCCGCATATCCCAGGTTCCTCGACGGCGTCCTCTTGCGTTTCCTTGCTCGTTGTAGTTTACAATTACCGTCGCTGTACGCTGCTCTGTTACCGCAAACGAGGGAGATCCGCTGGACGCGTAGATACCGATAAATGTCAAGTCATCTAGCCCACCCCACGACGACGACCATGAAGCCATCTGATATCATTGCAGCATTACCCGAGAAATTCAATAACGCGTACGAGTCCGGAGAGCTGATCTTCTTCCCATCTGCAGTCTGCGAGCATCAGGATATCGGTCTCGAGGTGAGACCCATACAATAAGCCTACACACTCATTCATCTATCCTCGCCGTGCCAGTTTGAGGTACGACTGTGTACTGCCTTGCAGAAGAAGTCGGTGGATCGCACTGCTGCGGGGCAACTCTCGCTTTCCTCCGAGTCCAACACGGAAGCCAAAAAGAACCCCTTCGCTCCTCCTTATGTTCCACAGCTATGCGTGGGGGAACTGTCCTTGCAAGACGGGGATGCTGTGCCCGACTATGTTGTCCTGGTGGGTGGAGTCGATCATCATCGTCATATTTAATCTTGACCAAACGGGATAGCTGAACAAATTCTCTGTTGTTCCACACCATTTTTTGTTGGTAACGAAGGGTGTGTACTGGGGTTCCGTTGCAGATCGTCTACCCAATCATGATCGCAGAGTTTAAACCGCAGACTTCACCCCTGTTGCCCCAAGATTTGGTGCAGACCTATCTACTCCTGCTCGCTGCTCGACAGGCGAATAGGCATTTCATCGCTTTTTACAACTGTGAGTTTCCCCATCCTCCAATTCGAGGACATTGGAACTATCATTGTGTCAGGTGGGTCAAACAGTGGTGCGAGCCAATCACACAAGCATATCCAGTTCATCGAGGTCAGAAACGACGGCCCACCCGTTGAGAGACTTGCCAGGAAATCAACACTTCAAGTGCCCGGTAACTGAATTCAAGTGTGATGATGGCAAGAAACTGAAGGAATCGCATATAGGGAAACCTTTCGCGATTTCCTCACTACCCTATGCCAACCATGTGTTCCGCCTCCCCGCAGTCTCAGGTAACTCTTCCATAGATGAGCTGAGCCGAGCACTCTTTCCCCCTTTCTTGTCGCTTCTTGACCTGGTCATATCAACCGTACGACATGACCCCAATTATCCCCCTGGCTCTCCTTCCTACAACGTCATCCTTACCTTGGAACACATGCATATGATACCCCGACGCCACGAAGCCTACAAGATCGAGAAGACGCAGGAACTAATTAGTGTTAATTCACTCGGTTTCGCAGGCATGCTGCTTGCCAGGAGCGACTCTGAGCTACAGACCATGAAAAGGGAGGGAATCGGCAGAATTCTTCGAGGGGTGGGTCTGGAAAGTGTGCACGAATTACAGGTCGCGGGCACGTCACTGGAAGTCCCAGAAGACGGGCCTCATGCCTCACGGGCCAGCTAGCAAGTGCTTATGACGATTGCAAGATGTAGGTACAGTGTATAAGCATGGTCATGGAGATTGTATCACACAATGCTGTTGTGTTTAGCGACCCAGGAATCCCTTGAGTCTCCATAAAGAGTCGAGGGAATCAAGCTAAGGAATAATGACGTGAGTTGCAGGATACCGTAACGCGTTTGCCATGTTACCAGATGAAGGAAGCCTTCTTCTCGAATAACCTGGCCGACGAGGACTTCCAGATCAGTTCGAGACAGTTCATAAAGAGAGGGGTGTTGGGTCAAAGATGCGAGAAGGTGCGATCTCTCGACCCCCATATTCATCGTCTTTGATGGTTCCTGCGTCGCTGCATCTGTGGGATGTGTTACACGTCGCGGGACAGGGGGTGGAGGCATAGCGATGCATTGGCCGGATGATGAAGGCTGCGACGAATCTGGCAGGGAGCTTTGAGCTGAGTGACCACAGCTTTGGGGCAGGACGTCTTTCCGATAACCGACCTGGGTATCCGTTCTGTGGGATGTCTCGGAGCATGTCACAAAGGCGTTGTCATCCGATGACAGACTCGCCGCCACTGAAGAGGGCGCGATAGAAACGACGGG
Source organism: Phylloboletellus chloephorus (assembly GCA_038091355.1). Classification (NCBI taxonomy): domain Eukaryota; kingdom Fungi; phylum Basidiomycota; class Agaricomycetes; order Boletales; family Boletaceae; genus Phylloboletellus; species Phylloboletellus chloephorus. The sequence continues at coordinate 4,671 of JBBPOI010000365.1, read as the reverse complement.
GTTCTCCGGAGGGTGGCCCAATATAGCTGATGGGATAGGCGTCGAATTATTGGGTGCAACTGGGATGCTTTGACGATCGGCTGGTTTGGCGGAACGCGAGCCTGATACTATCGTCGCACCTCGCGTCAACGAGGCCGAGAGCATCGTGGAGTGTCGATTGATATGGGTTGGATGCGGATTCGCTTTGCAGGGGCATACCGACTTGATGGCATCGATGCACTGTGATGCATTCATTGTATCCTTGAACGTGATCTGGAAGCGACGGTATGCCTGGGAGATTAGAGTGAGGCAACAACTGGTCACAATCAACATGATGACTTGCTGGCTGGCAACCAAGAGGAACTATCCTTGGATGCAGGTAGCGGATACCAACTACTGCATCACGATACACTGCCTTCAGAGGAAGGCTCTGATCTGACGGAGCGACGGACGCTTGGAATGTCGGCAAAGATGAAAAGGACAGCAGTTCCAGGTCTTCCTAAGTCGAACAGCATCAGATGGAATAGAGCCAATCCATGTACGTTCGGTTTACTCACGAAAACAACCTCCCTCTGATCATTATGCAAGTCGTCGCTGGACAATGCATGTATGCTCCACAATATCCTGAGGCGCATGGAGACCAGTTCGCCAGAAGGTGATTTCTTGGCCTCCAGGATGATCCTCATGACTGGATTCGTGAAATGCTGCCATTCAGATTCGACTGGAGCTTGGCCGCGAAGATACGACGTAGATGGGTAAGAGCGGGAGTATTTGTTGAGCACATAAGAGGCAGTCGTTGTGGTGTAGTGCGACATGAGCCTGCCGAGCAACCGCACGTCCGTTACAGCTCAGGTTATATCCGCCCCGGTGATGATCTCCCCATGTACCTGGGGCGCGGTTCGGTCGGGGTTGGGTCACAACCGTCCCGAAATGGAACGTGACCCCCGAAATGGAACACCCACCCCCCCACGGCCGGGGTTCGCCGCTTGACAGCGCGCGCATACCCAATGGTCGGTCGGGGCGAGCGAACGTGAACGGTAAAAAAAAGAACGCCACGACAACGACAACGCGCGACGACGGACGACGAGGAGGAGAAGAAAGAGCGGTCACATGCGCGCAGGAAAGGAAGTCACAGCCGTTTGTACGATATATAGTGATCCTCGCTCGCTGCCATTCGCCTGTACTAGCTAGTCAGCTATGCTCGCGTTCAAGCGTGGTAGGAGTCCGACGCGGCCATTACCTCGTCCATTCCACTGCCGCCGGCCTTCTGCAAGTAATTGCAGAATGCCCTGGGCTTCGCTAGCGTCGGGTGTGACTCATACTTCTCACGAACTAAGTGCGATGTTGATGCTCCAGTCCGTCTTCTTGGCAAGCTGTTTGACCACGGTGATGATCTTCTTGCGGCGGCAGTTCTCGGTGCACAGCCCATCAAGGTTTCTCCACCAGCAGGCACCCCACTGCTCATCCAGCTCACGAACAGCAAGGAAACCATTCAGACCACTTGTGTGCTCCTCTCAGACTGCTGTGATGGTTGTGACTGGCTGGAACGAGTAGAACGGGAGCAGGTCATTAGAGACCCACTCCCAGCTGTGCTTCCGCAGCTGCTCTTCCTTGAAGTGGGAGGCGAGCTTGTTCCAACACTGCTCCTGCATCTTTGGATTCACCTGGCCACTTGTGGCAATGATGGATGGCACTGGAAAGCTCAGTGGCAGTGATGTGGTTATCATCGATGATGATGCCAGTGGACCAATGGTCTGCATGTCAGCAGCTGTGGCAATGGTTGGACCCTGAGTGGGATTGCTGGACAAGGCAGGCTGCTGTGGGCAATCTAGGGACATGACAGGGATGAGGACTGGAGGCAGCAGTGGTGGTGGTGTACAATGACCTGTGGTATGGACATGTCGACCGCAACTACATTGAGATGACGGAAGTGTTGAAGCAGGCTAGGTTTCATAGGGAAAGCGGTAGCTCACCTGGTTACGACTTGTGCTGAGCAAGTAGTGGTTGAAGGTCAAGAGAACTCTTGTTGTGGCGCCTACAGCAGCCAACCTTATATACGTTACAGAATATGTGACATGTCACAGATGTGACTTGCTAGCTACTATAACGGAGTTCTGAATAATGTAGCGAACTAAATAACTACATAGAAGTGTTGAACTTATATGATGCGTAATGCCATGTTCAACAGGAAGACACTGCAATGTACTACATGACCTCTGGTGTGAGCTGCAGGTGCACGCCAGCATGTCCACCAGCCCTTCGATCTGCATGATCTGTGCCTGCATCTCACTGAGCCGGCAGGCTGTTTCTGTGTTGGCCATGTCCTGTGCGAGGCACGTAGAGGCTACAAAGGCTTGCATGCTCTGGGCATACTGTTACAGGTGGTAACATTTATTATGCATTCTTTCTATTTTTCTGCTATTTTATTGACACTTTATGCATCAAGTGCAATCTGTCGACAGATCACGCACCACTATACTTTTACTTATTCTTTTATAGATCCGGGATCTTCCCTGGATCTCCCCATGCACAGATCAGGGATCGTCCCCGGATCTGCTCACACAGCCTTCTATTCATATCCATGCTGTGTGTGGCTATGTCTTTCATTTACCAAGATCTTGGTGAGATCTTACATGCATTTACCATTATGCTTTCATTTCCGTCTAGGCTGTGGCACAGTGTTAAAGACTGTGAAGAGCAAGTTTGGAGGTACTGTTAAAAACGCGGAAGCGGAAAGCAACTGCTAAGCTGCACAAGGACGGAGGGTCGGAGGTTGGCATGAAGATGGAGGTGCCAAACTGTCAGGCAAGGCCCGGGTCAGCTCCGGAGGGCGGAGTTAGCTCTCGGGGTGGTGGGACATTGGCTTCACCTTATGTGGTGCGCCTCTGCCGCAAGTCAGTCCCGGATTTCGGAGGTCGGAAACAGAGTGAGGGGAGCGAGACTTAGTCTTCGGGAGGACTAATCTGGTGAGTGGTCTAAGAGTAGAGCCTGGGGAGACTCAGAGGGCGGAAAGGAGCTGAGGCCAAGTCGATATTCGAACTGTGGAATACAGGGGTGGGCTCGTACTTTAAATACCTGGATTGTAAGTAGATTACGGAGGGAATATTATGAGCGGGATCGGAGGAATATCACGAGTGAAACAAACCCGGAACCCTTGTTTCTGAGACCTGGAGCTGTCAGAGAGTGAGACAAGTATTCGGAATACCTTCTGACAGCTTTTGAAATCAAAGAACAAGATCGGGGTCTCCTCCCGACAGTTGAAGGTCAGGGGCTAGACTCCGAGACGGAGGATGTGAAATCTATGAACGATTTTGAAATAAAGTATCGGAGGGAGAAATCAAATAAAAGTCCTAGAGGTCCGGAGACCCAGAGTTACGTTCTGATAGAGAACACACCAGAGTTCGCTTCTCTTCGAAGCGGAGTTGTGCTCGGAGTGCCGGAGTTGTAGGTAGAGGTTTGGAGTTGCGCTCGAAGGGTCTGGAATATGACACACAGCATCAAGGCTGTTCTGCCACTGCCTCATGTATCACGTATGTATTTAATCTCCATTCCACAGCCTTGAGGGCTGTGTTTCCATATGTAGTATACTGTCACAACATGTACAAATACTGTAGCATAGTATATAAGGCTGAAGGCGCTGCCAGGAGACTTTAGTCAAGTTCTCCTTGGTCTTTCCTCCTCATAAGGGCCTTAAGATAAGACTCATCCTCTCCTTTATGTTATGAGGCTGCTACTACACAGGTTGGGCTATGCTATGCCTTGGAACTCGGTGTTTGGGTTGTCCTTCTATGGGCTGGTTCCCTCCAGATATATACGGGAACTGATGCCAGCAATCACACGGACAGGACTCTTGTGTTGAGTTGTTACATTAGAACTTGACTATTATCTGCTCTTCTCTTGAAGTTATAGGACAGTGAGGATATCTTTTGCAAACGGGCAGGAAAAGAAAAGAAGTCGCTCCTTAGCAATTGTCACAAGGCGACTCAGCTTGAAAGAAAGCCATACGTATTCAGCTTGAAAGAAAGCCATCTACTGGACTTGAAAGAAAGTCATCCCCTGGGCTTGAAAGAAAGCCATCTCTTAGGCTTCAGCACAAACCGTCGCAAGATTGCACACAAAGATGTCTAGTCTCTGGGGGCTTGAGATGTTACATGCAAGACATGACGAAACATAGTCACTGGTGGATATCAAGAAGGCTACAAGTATTAGGAACACAGGACTCGACATCCTCCCTCTGGCTTGCAGGAACTATTTTCCTTTTATTTTATTATGCATTCCTTAATATTCTACAGATATTTCTTCGCTTTACTTATTTTCTTGGGTCATTGTGACAGACTAGGTTGTGACATCACATGATGTCACACTTGTGACGTGGCATGTCACACTATGTCATGCTTGTCACATGTGACATGACATGTCACATGTCACACCCTGTCACGCAGTCACGCATGACGTCACGTGATGTGACATCCCTGTCACATTTGGGCTTACTCATTTATTATTACATAAGAACCCTTAGCCCAGGTTCTAGACCATGGACAGTAGGCAAATGCATGTTGATGCATGCATAAGTCTAGGCGTCTCATGTGTAAGGCTAGATGCCTCATGCATGGGCCGGCCCTCTTATTTATATCTCCATGACATCACTATGATGTCATGTACTATATTTGCTATCTCTAGGGTAGAGGGTGG